>JAJGRX010000431.1:0-265485 GCA_025461125.1 Carex kokanica
GAATTGACACAGACAGAATAGAGATGGAATTATGCATTTGAATTTAGATATTTGCGTGCACTTAAATTCAGGGGTTCTGGAATTCGGTACATCCATGCTTTCTTGATGCTACAGTTGAAAACCGTGCAATCGCATGCTATGTTTGCTGATAACTTGATAACTGATAAGAGTCTCCTTGTCCTTGTTGCTGCTTTTATTTTATTTTTAATTATTTTCATTTGGAAGGGGAAGCCGACATCATTTAATTAGCAAATCAAGTACTTTTTACGTTAACTTTTTATTTTATTTCTTTCATTTAAGTTAGAATTTACAAATTTAATATAAATATAATGTGTTAAAAGTACTATTTCTTGACAAGCTTGTACAAATTCAAATTTTAAATCTGTGACAAACGCAAAGTTTCAAGTTTCCTTTTGAAAATAACTAACATCTCTAAGTTTTCCTTTTCTTCAGGAGGAATACAAAAAAAATATGACATATCATAACACAATATTTTTGGATTTTGTTGATTTATTGGAGGCTTCTTGACTACTTACTTCATTGCACTGATAACTCTAAAACAAGTGAATTAATTAGTAGTCTTTAATAATTTCATTACTAACTGTTTTTAAATGTTAATATAGTTCATGGTAAAAACTATTTTCTTAGTATGCAATATTATTAGAACAAGCTACATATAAAATGATGATTTTCAGATGCCTTTACTGGTTGTGCCTCTGACTATACTTGTATTTTAAAACTTAAAGAATCAAAAATAAAAATCAAAATAATATTATCACATATGTTATATATTGTGCTTCCCAGGGGCGTACCCACACAGCCAGTGGGGGACAGCTGTCCCTCCCAGAATTTTGAAATTCAGGGAAAAAATACGAATCCGGTATCACTTTGCTCCTCTCTAGAACTGAAAAGTCCGTCGGACCAGTCCAAAAGCACTGTTAATGAGAAACTTTATTGTTTTTATATAAATTTTATAGAAATTTATAGATCAGAACTAACTTTGTTGTTTTTTAGTATGTAAAATGATATTATTTTGTTGTTTTTTATTATGTCATACTATATTATTTTATTGTTTCTTATTATGTTGATTATTTTTTATCTAGTTTTCGATTAGTTAATGAGTTTGAACCCAATAAGCTATTTTAATCCAATTTTTGCCTCTTTGGGATAGAAATCATGCGTCCGCCGCTAAACTACTCCTATGTATATATGAAACTATAACATTTTCAATGTAAAACAAGAGCAAAAGAGAAACCAAACTTGGACTCGGTTAGCATCAAAAGTTTATAAGAAACATGTCATGTGAATATCAGAATATTCTTTGGACAATGTTTTTTAATTTTTTTTTTTATAAAAACATATCATGTGAATATTGCGTGCTTGTAGATAGTAATAAAAATGAAATGTAATAACTTCTTTTTGTATGAAAATTTAAGAAGTTTTGTTATAAAAAAAAGTTTTAAATTGAAGCATAATCGAAGGCATAAAAATCTAGTGATTTTTTTGCAATTAAGTTGATATAGCATTTTGAGAGGAGGAGAAACTTGGAAGAGCATTAGAAGGTCATTTAAAGGGAAACAAAAAGAAATAAAACACTGAAATGGTTGTCAAAAAATTAGGCACGGTTGTCCAAGAAATAATTTGAATGAACAGAGGAGAAAGAGAAATTGGTCAGAGGAGTGCGTTTGGGTGAACATGTTGCTACAGGAATTCATGACAGCGAAAGTTTTGGAAATATATGTTGCAAGCAAATAACTACGGAAAAGTATACGGTGTTCTTAATTTTTTTTTTTATGTTTTTGCTATTTATTGCTGAGTGAGGTTTGCTGATTTTCTTTTGGTTTTTGGTTCACTTTTTACTAGGGGTGAAAACGGTATGTATAATATCCGATACGTATTTGAAAAATTAGATGTGGATATCCGATATTCGAATATCCGTGTAATATGGATACTGATGGTTTTACGTTTTAATTATCCGTATCCGAATATAGATATATCATATTTTAATATATATTATGAAAAAATATTGTTATTCACTATTAAAATTAGATAAATATTATGAACTTTGATATTTTTTTATATTATTTTAATAAATATCCGATCCGATCCGTATCATATCCATATCTGTATTCGACTAATATCCGATCCGTATCCTTATCCGGAAAATTAAAAAAAAAATATGGATATGTTTTACCACTATCCGCTACGTTTCACCCCTACTTTTTACCCACTAAATACTTCCAAATAATCACCAATATATCTTTATCATAAAAAAGTTTATACGACTCATTTATATATGCGTTGAGAATTAAATTCATTAGAAATTTAAAATTAAAACAGAAATGACAATTTGCAATTATAAATCTAAATAAAACTGAGTGAGGCTATGGTAATTACATAGCAGAGATTGGTCTGTACTACAAATAATTAGTCGATTTGAACTATCCAACACGATTTCTATACGAAAATTTACATGCAAATTAAATTTTTCATTTTTTGTAGAATTTTTTAAATAGATAGATAAAGTCATTATTTTTGAATAGTTTAGAATATTTAGACGTGATTTTCTACCTATTTAAAAAATAGTAATATTTTTAAAAATGTTAAATTTAATCTATAAGTAAATTAATCTTTATTTTGAAATCATGTTAAACTGTTCTGATCTATTATTTAAACTTTAAAAATAAAAATATTAATTTATAATACAAATCAATATACGCTACACATAGTACCATAACCTCATCCTATCTAAATTTGGATCATTCAAAAAACAGTGATTTTCTACCCATCTTAAAAAATAGTAAAAAAAATTTCAAAAATTACAAAATTTCATCCTAACCATATTTTAGTATGGATATCATGTTCAACAGTTTAGATCGACAATTTTAGACTTTGAAAATGTTTACGATATATAAAATATAAAGTATGATGAAGTATGATGAGGTAGGAAAGACATGAGGTATTGAAACTCCTCCTCATAAAAAAATTAGGTTCTGAAAAGGCAACAAATTTAAGTCCACTAAATCCATTAGCCAGCTTTACTATGTCCAACAGTAGAATTTAGTTAACTTTTAACTCAGCCCCTGTTGCATTTGGGGATGGAGGGATGATATTAGAAGAAAATCACAAATTTAGATAGATTATGACTTTTTGTCTTATTGAAAAGCCTTATAATCAGGGCGGAGCCACTATTATTTAGGGTCGGATATCTGTTTTACTTTGGATTTTGGAATTTTTTTTATAAATTGATACTGTATTGAATTATTGTTCTACACTGAAACTTTTTGCCCTATTTTATGAAATTCAAATGTTTTTTGAATTTGTATTTTAATATTTTGATGAAATTTGAATTGTTAATTTTTATCGACTTCCGACTTAAAATCTGGCTATACTACTGCTTATAATTAAACACCGGTAGTAGCAGGAGTCCTCGAAACCGTTGAATATACTTCAAGATTCGTGTTGCTTTACGTAAAAACATCCCAATTTAGAGAATTCAAATTCTAATATTTTATTCTCTCTTTGTACTAACTGTTGTCAAGCATTTTTCCAAAAGGGAGAATTTCACGTATGCTCCTCAAAAATTTCAAAATTACGTATTTTCTCTTTTAAACTTTGAAATTACGTATTCCCCCCTCTAAAATTCAAAAACTCACAAATTTACCCATTTATTGTTTTTTATACTAAAACTCATTCTAAAATTTTAAAATACCCATTTTATCCTTTATTAAAGCATATAAAATTCCATCAGACTCAAATTTGAATTTGAAGGGTTCCTCTGCCGTTCGATCCGCGCGCATTGCTTTAAGATCTGTTCGCATCGCTTCAATATTCTTGATGATCTAGCATGCATGGATCTTAAATCAATTCCGATCGCGCGTATCGCATTAAGATTTGTGCATGTCACTTCAATATGCGTGTGTGTTAGCATCAAGATTTGTGTCGTTCTTGTGCATACAGATCTAAAAGCAATTCGGACGGTAGATAAACCGTTCAGATTTAAATTTGAGTCTGATGAGTTTTATATGTTTTTAATAAGGGTAAAATGGGTATTTTATAAATTTAGAATGTGTTTTAATATAAAAAACAATAAAATGGGTAAATTTGTGAGTATTTGAAGTTTAGATAGGAAATACGTAATTTTAAACTTTAAAGGGGAAAATATGTAATTTTGAAATTTTGAGGGGTATACGTGAAATTCCCCCTTTCAAAAATGTCCGTTTTCTCCTTTCCAGCACCCCTCAATTGAAGCGCACTTTTCGTTGGCCGGGTCCAACACAATTCCAGTTTACCATGCGCTGTGTTTCTCTCACAGCGTTGCATCGAATTTTAGGTGCCAGTAACCCGTTACACGCTCTGAAGAGGTGTATGGCCACAGAGGATTCTAACTAACATTTACAGCACGCTTGCAAAATTCTTGCTGAACAAACAGGAAGAATTTTCAGAGCCGGGTACACAATAAACAATAAAAAAAAGCGTTGAACAGAAATTCTTTAAAAAAATAATTTATTGTCTGCTTCATCGTATCTTTTGTTTTTCAACTTCTAAGACAAATATACATCAAAGTGTACGTTGGATTCGCAAATTTAATTCCGATCAAATTATCTCCGAACGAAATTATTTACACTAAAAAGTAATTTATGTTCTCACTAATTGATTTTTTAACAGAAAATAAATTGAAAGCAATTTTCCATGTATTGATCTGAAAATGAAAGCAATCTCAATTGAAATTTTCACTGTTTTTGACAAAACAGTTTATAAACCTTGGTTAATACAAGAATCCAGGGACATAATGGCGAAAAATCAAAGGCGGTGAAGAATCAAAGGCGGTGAAGAATAAAAGGCGGTTAATAAAGAAGGAGGTGAGCTGGGAATTCAGATCCACGACAATACTGTACTGAGTACGATGAGGTCTTAGTCGTCAGATTTAAATTTGTACGAATCTCAAAGTATAAATAATACTGCCCCCTCCAATCTCCCGAATAGGCACCGGCTAAGAGTAAATCTGGACCGTAAAGTGATTTACTGTTCTGTACAGTATTACAGAGAATACTGATCCGTGAGCTGGGGGGACACGTGGAGGAGAAGGAAGAAAACGTTGTCAGATAAATGTTGCATCGGGTTATAATTTATAAAGTTCAAAACGGTACCATCACCATGCAACCGGAAAAAAAAAAAATTAAATCGGAACTATTTTTTTCGGTTCAAAATTTTTGAGTTAGAAAAAATTCTACCCTCATTTGATGCATTGAATAATTGTTTTTCAAATAAATAGCCATTCAATTTAGTCATAATTCGTATTAATTAATTCTTCATAATGAGATTCGCCTTTAGCCATTAGGGAATAGGGAGTACAGTAGGTCTAAAATAGACCGAACCAAACTACATTTGCGCTGCCTACGGTTCAGCCAGAAAAATACACTTTAGTACACTTTTCGTAAGAAGATACAGAACAAAAAACGGGTAGTAAAAAGGTCTCCCCATCCGCTGCTATCAGATGTTCAATCCATGCCATGAAATTATGATCGAACAGTCAGTATTAGACAATGAAAATCTCATAGTGTTCAGTCCATTGCAGCGGATCAAATGATAATAAAGAGAAGTGGTGGCAGGACTGAGTAGAGTAGCAAAGAAATCCTGCGCTCAGAGATTCTATTCCTATTGTTGCCTCCTCTCTCTCTGACTCTGCCATTATACTCTTTCAGCCGCTTGCTATTACTACTCTCTCTCTCTCTCTCTCACTAGTCACTAGTCAAAATCTCTGCCAAACTGTAATAATTAGAAGGTCCTGCTGCTGTGAGAATTTTCTCCTTTTTCCAGTACCCAGCAATAGGGTTTATTTCTCAGCTGAAACTCAGCATTTCTCCTTGTCTCTTCTCCTTTGTCGCCTCAATAAAAATATTCATGAGCACCTAAAAAGGGTCTTTTGAAATATATAGGCGCATGAGATGTACCTCAATAAGCCTAGATAACAGATAGCGAGCTGGCTACTACACAGTTACCTTTTTATGTTTTGACGAAGAATATTCGGCGTGTATAGATGAATTGGAAGGGTTGAATATGAAAGTAGAAAGAATCAGATAAGACATTGCTGTTGTTCATTATATTATATGGCGAGAAAGGAGGTGATCAAAGGAGAGAGAGGAGATGTGGAGAATGGTGAGAAGAGTGAGAAAGATGGAGCAATCATGAGACCTTATCTCAGATCCAAGGTGCCTCGTTTGAGATGGACGCCAGATCTCCACCGTTGCTTTGTTCAGGCCATTGAAATGCTTGGTGGTGAAGAGAGTATGCTAATATTTATATATATATTTCCATGTTGATGCATCTCCCATTTTAGGTTTTCTTCTACCAAACTAGGGTTCTGAATTGGTAAAAGATGTATAGTATATTCCTCCTCCATCATAAATAAACAGGATAACTTTCCCTTAATTTATGACTTAATTATCTTGCTTTCCGTCATTTATTCTCTTAGTTTTAACTTAGGTGATAATTTAACAAAAAGAGGATCAGACAAGTAAAACTTAGATATTAATGACCTGAAGCTTAATGTACATATCGGCAAAAGTATACCCATTTTTTCTCCTTTACTAAAGTTAATATATTACTTGTTATATATTTCTGCTTAT
This sequence comes from Carex kokanica, assembly GCA_025461125.1. Classification (NCBI taxonomy): domain Eukaryota; kingdom Viridiplantae; phylum Streptophyta; class Magnoliopsida; order Poales; family Cyperaceae; genus Carex; species Carex kokanica. Next base: position 6,630 of record JAJGRX010000431.1, read on the forward strand.
AATAGGAGCTACGCCTAAGCTCATTCTTCATCTTATGGATGTTAAAGGAATAACCATAGCACATGTGAAGAGCCATCTCCAGGTTTGTTCCTCAACTTTAAAAAACCATAGTTTTATTACATGTTGAATTTTTTTTTTGCCTGAAAAGCTGTATGTATTTCTCTTAAAAACTTCTTTGTTTGATTAAACGGTTTCTTGTTTCTGGATTCTTTGCAGTTGTATAGAAACATGAGAAGTGACAACGTAAGACAAGGTATCGCAGCAGCTACCAAATCGTACTTTTTTGGTATTTAAAGAAATTCCTATATTCCAAAAATAAGACAGTACGATTCGATCATCAGGAATTGCAGTATTTGCAATCTTGCCTGAAATATTTGAGTTCAATGAGCTTTCTACTATATTGATTTAATTTATTATTATAATTAATTTGTTATAGAAGCTGTGAGGCTAATTAATGCACTGATAGTCTAACAAAAATAAAAGATGGTGAAGAAAGATAAATTGTATTGGAATGATTTATTAACCGGTTGAGTAGTAGATGCAAAATAAGATCTCTTTTGCATGCAATGATGACAAGTTAATAATTAATTCGGTCATGTAAAGATACTATGAATCATATATGGCCACTTGTATGAGCAAACATGGAAAGATATATATAATTAGAGCCTTTTTTGGTGTCTCCATGTATACGTACGTTGCAGGGATTGTTCAAGAGAGAAAGAGGTCAATAGAAGACAATGATAGAGGTGGTGATGAGAATAATGGGACTAAAAATGGGAATGATGGTGCCTTTGAGCATTGTTCAAAGCACACAAAGGAATCATCACTGACCCCTCTGAAAAGGTCGGTAGCTTTGTCTCTCTCCAAATGTTTTCTTGTCACATCATAGAATATACACCTCCCACTCACAATTCTATTTAGTTATTAATTTAACCCTTGGTAAACAGGAAAAAATTATCTTTTTTTTTATTCAAACGGTTATTTTTGTATTTAGTTTTTTCAACTCATAATTTTATTATATTTTTGTTAAAAATGAAATGTTTATTATGAAATATCAAGTGTTTGAAAATGATGAACCTCTTTCTAAGTCAACTTAAGCAATGCTCTCACACGAATTTCATTAAATATGAGAATTTTATTTGTTCTTTTTACCAAATATTTCTGTTTTCTTCTCACGTGACAAAAAAATAGATCAAGGATGGAGACAAAGCTAATGCAGAAAAGTCTGTGGATTGATGGATATAAACAAGCATTGGCAATGGAGAAGAGAATAAAGGATGCTGGTTTATTGGGCGATTCCTGTTCTAATGCTAATGCCTACATGCGCAAGTGCTTTCAATGCAGTGAAAATCAAGTGTGCTTCCATCATTTCAAGGTACTGCCAAATGCATGCCAGGTTGTGATGTGAGTAGTACTGACTACTGAAGTAGTGTATGCATCCTTCTCTTGTCAAACATAAAAAGAAGCCTTTGTTTGGTTCCCTCTATTACACATCTTATCAACACTTTGTGCGACGTCCTTAATTCCTTTCTTGGTTCTCGGTTTCTTTTTAGCTGCTTCTTTGCACCTAGGGGCTTTACCTCTCTCTCTATCTCTCTCTAGGTCTGGTTTGCGCGTCTACCAATAATGATACAGGGAAGATTTCATTTTTAATTTTTTTGGCAAAAAAAAAAAGAGCATAAAGGGTTAGATTTAGTTACTTTCCCACTTTTTTGGGTCCCAAGATCATATTTTTCTCCTATTTTTTTAATGACATAAATAATCATTAAAATGCATGCTATGCTCAAATATACTTGAATAGACCAGCGTTCAAAATAGAGATGTTGATAATATAAACGTCCTAGTTGTATTTCTTTATTATTTAAAAATCGAATCTCAACGTCTCTATTTTGAGTCTGTTAGCGTTTGTATTATTTTTATAAGTACGGCGATATATTAAATTAATTTATTTTTTAATGATAAAAATTTGGTATTTTTCTCGTATTTATGTTAGCTAGCTTGGCAACATGACACTATTCATATGCCACTAGATCTCTCGTACGTGCTTTGTCGGATAAAAATTCAATGACTCAGATCAAACCTTTCTTGAGGTCTCATCTTAATCTGAGCCGTTAGATTTTAATCACTCAATTCATGAGCATTGCCATATTTCTATGGCAATGGTTTCATTGGCAGCAGATGTTGAGTTGGCTCTCTCCTCTTCAAATCTGAACTGTTTATCACAGAATGCATAGTCTGAACATTGTACTTACATTTATTTTTCATAAATTTAGATCGTTTGGACATCTCACACCTCCAACGGTCTAAAATATGAAACGGACATTGTAGAATTTCCCTGCATTCTCCAAATAACTCTACATTAAACATGGTCAAACACTTGATAATATTGATCTTATAAGATGGCCATTCTCTTACAGATTTATTGGCTAGGTTATAGGTACCCATTTTGGGTACTTATGGAAATTGGTGGATTTACATCCACTACTTTTGAAAAGAAAAAATAAAAAGATGGCCATTCTCTTTATTATCAGAAAAAAAAAATTATTATTTTCTCAACAGTTTTGTGCTTTTATGAAATATGATCTTAAATTTTTGAAGGAGCAAACTCTCTCATTGTGGATCCGACTCCGCTGCTTTTCTGAGAGAAAAGGACCCTCCTCTTCCTAATCCAACGATTCACAATTTCTATTCGTGTATCTCAATAAAGAAATCTTTTAATGTACAAATCTCAACGAATTTTGAATCGTTGGATTCAGAAGAGGAGGGTCCTCCTTTTCTCTCAGAAAAGCAGCGGAGTCCATTCCTCTCATTGTGTGATTGTCACGCCCTTTTATCCGTGGTACTCTATATGTGGTACACTGAGCACAACAGAAATTTGGTTGTACTCTATATGTGACTAGCTTTTGATTAGTGGTGTCAATGGCATCTTAATTTTATCGGTTTACCTGACCTGTACTGTATTGATAACACCGGTACAAATAAAAAAAATTTCATTTAGTTTATTGGGTACGGGTACGGGTAAGAGTAAAGTGTAAAGATATGGTTAAAGACTATTTCTTATCCGCTATCCTATATGGTAATTATTAGAAGTAAAATTATAAAATTATTATATAGATAATTAGATATAGATAGGAGTATGGCTAATTTGCTTCCGGAAGCACTTCGACTGAAGTGCTTACGGGGTCCAATTTTAGTATTTGATGTTCAAATAACAAATCCAAACCGTTAGATGTTCAATATATATTAAAATGTGCTTGGAGACCAAATTTTACATTTTTTTGGAATTTTCTAGTAGTATATATGCTCTCATGAAATAATATGATATAGTTTTATTAATGGATATATGCTTTCATGAAATCTCGGCAAGCAGTTTCTAGTAGTGTTGCCAAAACCGCATGCCAACATCAAATTATTTAGATAATAACATATAACTCTGTTTACAAATAAAATTAATCATCACTATGAAAATATAACTGTTGTTTATGACAGGGGCATGAACGAAGCGCAGCATGTGCAACAATGGAGATTCTAAGAGCCAAAGAAACAGATGCTAATAACATATGTTCCTTGCAAAAATCAAGATCTTGCATGAAGGAATACCTCGAGAGAAATGAAGTCGGTGACGATGATCATGCGCTCTCCCTCTCCTTATCTCTCAATCTCATTACAAGTAGGAATGAGAAACCGTCAACGAGCGAAAGCAGCAGTATTCTTTCTTCATCGAACGGTGGTGGCGCTGTCAATTTGAATCTCACCTTGTCCATCCCGGGCTTGTAGCTTGAACTGTCTGACACTTTCTCTCATTTTCTTTTTCTTTTTTTTCCTTTGTTCTTTTTTCTTTCTTTTCTCTGTTTTTTTTATTAAAACTCTGTGAAGGTCCATTTAGATTCTAGATGTTTTCCTCCTACAATAGGATACAACTATGCGTTTATTATGGAATATTGTAGCTTTTGTAACTAGCTTGCCTACCAATGTAGTTCCCTCCAGTACAATGATTTTTTGTTTTTAACAAACAAAATCTGAGAAGTTTTATTCGTGAAAAAAAGGGTAGGAGAATGGTATTATTTGCCGATTTGTTAAATGAAACCTCTTAGACAAGTTTGAATGAATTTCGGTGCTTGGATGAGCCGAACTATTAAAAAGCGGACTTTGATATATAGATATATATATATATATAGATAGATAGATAGAGATTGGTTAATATCAAAATGTTTGTTCCTAGGCCGTGGAATAAACACTTCGATTTTTACATTTTTAAAATTCAAATGATCGATTTAAACTGTTCAACATTCAATTTATAATAAAATGTGTCTGAAGACTAAATTTTACATTCTTTGTAATTTTTTTATTATTTATTAAACTAGTTTTAAAAAAGCAGTTTTTAATGATCCAGAAATTTTTAACTGTTTATTAAAATCAACAATTTTAGAATTGGCTTAATAAATAGTAAAAAAATTTCAAAAAATGTAAAATTTGGTCTCCAAGCACATTTTAATATAGAGACCACATCTAACGGTTTGGATCGACCGTTTGGATTTTGAAAATCGAAAAAACCAATTCATTTTTTGCAATTTGCAAAGTTCAAATAGTCGATCTGAAGTGCTCAACGTGTTCTCCACATTAAAATGTGCTTGGGGGACCAAATTTTACATTTTTTGAAATTTTTTTACTATTTTTTATGGATTTTTAAAAATCACTATTTTTCCAGATTTTATTTATTATTATTCAAAACTGTGATTTTAAAAATCCTTAAAATAGTAAAAAAAATTCAATAAATGTAACATTTGGTCTCGAAGCACATTTTAATATGAAGAACACGTTGGGCACTTCAGATTAACTATTTGACTTTTGAAACTGCAAAAATGAATTGGTAGCACCAAGGCTCAGGAATTACCACTTTGATCTTAGCCAGCCTCTATATATATATATATATATAAAGTTGGGCTACGGTACATTGCAATGTATAGACCATCTTGTGCATTCAATGGTAAATTGTTGGATTCAAAGTCCAAACAGTCGATCCAAATCGTTCAACGTGATATCTATATTGAAATGTGCTTGGAGACCAAAATTTACATTTTTCGGAAAATTTTTCCTATTTGTTTAGAATTTTTTAAATCATTGTTTTTTTATGGTCCAGATTTATTTGAAAAACAACAATTTTTGTACGTATCTTAATAAAAAGTAATAAATTTCAAAAAAATGAAAAATTTGGTCTTCATGCACATTTTAATATAGAGAACACGTGAAATGCTTCAGATTGAATTTTTGGACTTTGAATCCAGTGATTTAGAGTACAATGCACAAGAGGATCTATACATTGCATTGTATTGTAGCCCAATCTATATATATATATATATATATATATACACACACACACATACACACACAGAGAGTGAGAGAGTGGCTGATATCAAAACGTTTGCACTAAGGCCCTCGTGCAACCAAGTCGATTTCGGATTTTCAAAGTCCAAACAGTCGATCGAAACTGTTAGATATTCAATCTATATTAAAATCGGCTTGGAGACCAAATTTTATATTTTTTGGAATTTTTTTACTATTTATTAAGCCACTTTGAAAATTGCTGATCCGCGTGAACAGTAAAAACAATGAAACCAAATTCTGGACCATGTGATCAGCAATTTTCAGAGTGGCTTAATAAATAGTAAAAAAAGTTCCAAAAAATGTAAATTTTGGTCTCCAAACAGATTTTAATATAGAGATCACATCTAACGGTTTAGATCGACCGTTTGGACTTTGAAAATCCAAAAACGACTTGATTGCATGAGAGGCTTGGTGCAAACGTTTTGATATTAGCATCTCTCTCCTTCTCTCTCTCTCTATATATATTATCAATACTAGATGAAAATGTGTCTGAGTCGGAATTTATAGTTTTGTTAATATCGTTTTGATCATTAAAATATCACACACTTAATATTTTGTAGCAAATTAATTTTACATTTTAACATCTATTAAAAAATAATAGAGTAAGTTTTAGGTGTTATGGATAGTCTTTCGTGCTAGGGCCTAAAAAATCTATCGTATAAACTTTAAATTTTGATTTAATTACTTAAGTAAATTGGTTATATGAACTTGTAAAATACTAATTTTTACTATTTTTTATGATTTATGAGAGATGGCAAAAAATGGCTTAAAATATTGGCAATTTTCTTTTATTTTTAAGTTATTTTTTGTCATATTTCATAAATAATAAAAAATATTAAAAAAAAAAGTAGTACTTTACAAGTTCATTATATAAATAATTTATTGAGATACTTAAATTGAACTTTGAAGTTTATACAATAGGTTTTTGAGCCTGTAGCATAGAAGTCCTTATGCTATCCATAGCAACTAAGTGTTATTCAAAATAATATATTCATTTATCATAGCGTCATTTTTTTAAGGTTGAACTAGTGTGAATGGTGTCAACATCAATATAAATAATAATAAAGCAAATATAATTATTCGTGAAATTAAATATCAATTAAACTATTATAAATCTTGTGACATGAATGCAAATGTAGATCTTAATTTAGCATTTTTGACTGGTGATAATGATAAGATTAATTTATCACAAATAAGAAAAATTGAAGAATCAAAATCATAAATTAAGGATATTTAAGGACTAAAATGATATTTGTGAAATTTGAAGAACTAACAATAATCAAGTCCATAAAAAAAAAATTAACTGCCTTTTTATTATCCATTTAACTACTGTCTTTTACGTTGTAAATTATCTTGCACATTTCGTGAGTTCTTCTTTGCAAATTTTAACTAATAGGATCTATTGATTAGATGGGGGCAGGGAGCCGACATGATTTTGTTAATTGATTTGGTGTGAATGACAAAGGTGCCCTTGGATATTGTTCGCTATTTCGAACATTTTTTAATTGAATAGATCTGGGCCAGTAATGAAATGGGCTCGGCATTTACGTAACCCTCGGCCTGTTTTTAATTCGGACCTCGTGTTAATTTAATGCGTATAAATATATAATGGATCCATTTCGGAAGCAAACGAATCTGTTAATCCAAAACCCAACTTGGTTTGGTTTCGTAATTCCATTTTGCTTAAATGGGCTGTGATAGTATACAAATTCGAGTAGAACTAGGGTGTTCTTAAGCTCACCATGTTCCTTTGTTAGCTTAATTCAAAACATATTAAATTGGTTTCAAACGATACATTAAAACAGTTGAAACCGATCTACTTCATGAGTAATATATTTGCATGTTAAATTTATAAATTTTTGAACTAATTTAGTATAAAGTCAAGCAGTAAAAAAAAGATGGTTTATAAGTTAATTTTAAGAGTGAGGCTATGGTGCTATGCATAGCACCAATGGCTAGTGTACTACGGCTCAGTATGGTACTTTTTAAAATCCTAACGGTCGATCCGACCGTTCAATGTGATATCCATATGAATATGTACTTGCAAACTAAATTTTATATTTTTTCGAATTTTATTACTATTTTTTTCAGATAGGTAGAAAATCAGTGTTTTTTGAAAATTCTGGACCATCAAAATTCTACCTATCTGAAAAAATAGTAAAAAAATTCGAAAAAATATAAAATTTAGTTTGCAAGTACATATTCATATGGTTATCACATTGAACGGTCGGATCGACCGTTAGGATTTTAAAAAGTACCATATTGAGCCGTAGTACACTAGCCATCCGTGCTATGCATAGCACCATAGCCTCACTCTAATTTTAATATGTTCATTTTTCATTATTTTTTGACCGCTTGATTTTATATTAAATTAGTTCGAAAATTTAAAAAATTGACACGTAAACTCATCACTCGTGAAGTACATCAATTTCAACAGTTTGGATGCGTCACTTGAAACCAATTCAATGGATTTTTGAGTTAAGCTCACAAAGAGACTCAGTGAGCTTAAAAACACCCTAGTTCTACTCTACAAATTCGGTCTCTTCTGATATTTCACGCAATGTTTCTTTTTCTTTTTTCTTTTTTTCTTTTTTCTTCTTGAGAAAAAAATCCCCGCGTTTCATTCCTTCCTACAACACCTTTGTTCACTTCATTAAAATTGTGATGCACATGAATTAAGAATTAATGCAGCATGTGACATACTTAAATTTGTTATAAATAAAATTAAATGGGATTTATATGGATGTTCATTTTATAACTCTCAATCTCAATTCATTACCTTACTACTCCACTACTATTGATACTTATTTTCTCATTTATCATTGTAATGGTTTTTCATTTACAATTTGTAGCCTATAAATAAAAAGACACACAAAAAATAGAAAATAAAATTTTGTTATTGCTCTCTCTATCTCTCTTATTATTCATTTTACTTTGGTTGCAACTTTATTTAATTTTACAACACGTTATCAGCACAACTTGCTCGGGAGAAGTTGCAAAGTTATTATGTAAGTAAAACGCATGATTGATAATTATATCTTTCATTAATTTCAATTTCATTTAATTTTTTTATTATATTTTGTTTGAATTTATAAGAATCATTCCCTGAAGTGAATGATGGAATAATAACCTAAAGTTATTATCAAAACTACAAGTTTATCAAGAACCCGAAGTTCGTATTACCCGAATAGAATAATAAGAATAATAACCTAAAGTTATTATTAGAATTGTTTAGAACCTGAAGTTCTATTATAAATTTTAGTATAAAATTAATATAATAACTGGAAATTATTATAGGCCACTGGATGAAAAATAACCTGAAGTTATTCCCAATCAAAATTTCAAATTGCTAAGTCAAACAATTTAATAACCAGTAGTTATTAAATAATTATAATATTAAATTGAAGTTATTAATACATTTAAATTTATTTATTTATTTATTCATTTTACATATTTGTTTATTTATATTTATATATCTCCCTTTTCATTTATCATAACCTGAAGTTATGGCATTAATTACCCCGAAAATGAATGTCATATGGATACACATTTTGATGTATCAGATTTCTTCCAGAACGTGGATGATGAAATAGATATTGTTACTAAGGGAGAAAATATAGTGTAGAAGTTTATATTTATGTTAAATAAAATTTAGTTTAATTTTAAATTTTTATATGCAAACAAATGAATAAAAGTAGTTTATTTTATTTTTGCATTCTTTTATTTTAAAGGAAAATGATTGATCCAATGATAAGTAAAGAAGCTTCATGTCTAGTAGACAGTGGAACAACTAATAACATATTGAAAAATAAGAAATACTTTCACAATTGCATCTTGGTGAGACTAATATCCACATTATATCTGGCGCAAGTAATTTAATAGAAGAGTCTGGAAGAGCTTGTATTTTGTTACCTTAAGGAACAAAATTAATAATAGATGATGCATTATATTCAAGTAGATCCAGAAAAGCAATCAACAATCTGGCAGACCTATTCACAAAATCTTTGCCGACAAGAATTTTTTAACAACTCACAAAGAAGATAGGTCTACATCGATTGAAGAATATTCAAGGGGAAGCATTATACGCGCTGTACTCTTTTTTCCTTAACCAAGTTTTTATCCCAATGAGTTTTTCTTGGTAAAGTTTTTAATGAGGCAGTATATATGATCTTGAAATATCATGTTAATATTGATCATAAAGTATCATATTAATAACGTATAATGAAAGATTAGCATCCAAGGAAAAATGTTATAAATTAAATTAAATAGGATTTATGTGGATGTTCATTCTGTAACTCACAATATTAATCCTCGATTCACTACCCCACTACTATTGGCATTTATTTTCTCATTTATCATTTTAATGGCTTTTCATTTACGATTTTTAGCCTATAAATAGAGGTATTGTAATTTTGTATTATACACAGAAAAAAGACACAAAAATAGAGAATAAAATTATATCATTTTCGTTTTATTTTACATTTGTTACAGCTTTATTTAATTTTACAACAAAAGTTTCATTATTGAACATTTTCGATTTGAAACTACAGAATGCATTATAAAGGAATTGGATTGCAAGTTCGATCCATATGGGAATCCTCCATTCTAATTCTAGGGAGAGGAGGGATTTTGATGCAAGTTGGAAAATACCTTAACTTCGATCTAAATCAAACAACTATCGCTTCCAATAAGTTCAATCGATGTAGGTGTTTCGTATGATTTTATTTATTCATGTACTGTAGAGACCTCAATATTCAGAAGAGTAATATTATATAGTTCTTTGTGTCGTATGGTAATATATAATTTTTTATTACTTATTTTTTCGGAAAAATTTATAGTGTACTCATCAAAACTTTCAAAATAGCCAATTTCTCCATCAAAACATCTTAATATTCAATATACCCATAGAAATTTAACTTTCTTTCTTCCATCCCCTTTTATTTATTAAACCTATTATTTAATCTTTTCAAAGTTTAAAATGACAAATATACCCTTCCTTTCAAGTGATGAAAATGTCCTGAGAAGTTGAAAACACCATTTATCCTTAATGAGATCACAGAGCACCATTGTTCTTAATGATTGACCGCTAGGATTGAATAATTGCTCCAATTCTTCGAGACAGAACAAAAGAATTGCTTCAATCCTTAATGAGGAGCGGAGGCCTACGGCTAGGCGCGGAAAAAATCAGGGTACTGGTACGGTACCGGTTGCTAACCGGTACCGGATTCTGACTGGTACAGGGAAGTGCTTGAGTTTCTGTTTGTTTCACTTTTGATGGAGTTGCTATCGGCCTTTGCTTTATAAGTATAAGGAGAAAACAAAGGCGCCGATACAGAGCATCATTCTTCTAATATTTTCCCTCACTTGGGAACTGGGAAGGAGATACGAAGGAGGTAAGAACTTAATTACAATTTAAGAAAATTTGATCGGACATATGAAGTGTCGATTGAAACGCAGAGGTGGAGATTGATTTAATTCTTCTTCTAATCCTTTTAGTTTAATGAATCAAATCATAGATCAGGTCAAAGGAAAAGGGCATATTTGTCATTTTAAATTTTAAAATAATTAAATAATAGATTTAATGAATAAAAGGGATGGAAGAAAGAAAATTAAATTTCTATGAGTATATTGGATATTAGGATGTTTTGATGGGAAAATTGGCTATTTTAAAATTGAGTATATTGGATATTAAGATGTTTTGATGGTATATATGGGTATATTGGCTATGTTTTGACTGCGTTCATTACGGAGAAAGAAAGAAATTATATACACTGGCACGTGCTTTCTTAAGCCCCAGCTGGCAGCTGTTAGGTGATGTTTCTGCCGCATCCAATCATTTTCTTTTCTCATTTATGTAACTATGTTTTCTTTCTCATTTTTTGGTTAAGTGTTTCCAATGGGATGTAAACGGAGCTAATTCGGAACGGATAACGTTAAACTAAATTTGTATCTGTCTATCAATGTTTGAATAAAAATACGAATACGAATATAATAGTAAATGAATGTTAAAATTTAAATAAACAAATATATGAATACGAAACAAATTGTACTAACATTAGCGCATATTTTGCATGAGATGCAGCATTGCAGCTAGGAAACGAAAGCACTAATTGTATAATTGACAAAATGAATCAATTATTTCAATCGTTATAAATAAAGTAACAACGATTTTACAAAACGTTCTGTTTCCAAATCAGTTATTCATTGATTGATTGACATGTTGAATCGTTAAGTTAGAGAAATAAAATCTTACCGTTAAACCAAATGCTATTGCTTACTGCTGAGGAGAAGTGTAGCGGCAGGAATGGAGGGGGCAAACACAGGAGCATAGATTCAAGAGCTTTCTTAAAATTGGCACAAAATATGCACTCCTCTGCATGCCCCTTCCACCTCTACCGGTACCATCATTGTCGCGCCTCTAATTACCATCGCCCCCACAAAATTGAACTACACTGGTACACAAGTACTATCAATTTCTTAGCTTTTGATTGTTTGTTTATTTCTGACTCGCATCTTCTCAATTTATAGAATGTGGGAAATTTTTGTAGTAGATTGAAGCCGTACTACATGAAGGGTTAGTACTTAGTAGTACACTGTACAGCGGCAAAAAAAATAAAAATTAGTTGAAGGCTTGAAGTGGTACTTTTAGAAGGGAATTAGCATTAGTACCGAAGTACCAACTGTACTGCGGGGTTGGCTCCATGTGGAGTTTTCACACAAATAATTGTCAAATGGACTAATCCATGTACTCTTATCCTCTCCAATATATTAGGAATCTCAATGTAATTCACAAATTTCAGTCAATGTGAATATATTTATGGATCCACAGTTACCGAGCGCATTAATTCAGCGGATTTATTGATAGAATTCAGAGTAGGTCCGATGCCCATCGGACCTACTTTGGTTTGATGGGTGTGATGACCATCCGATCAGCATCAAGATTCGTGCACTCCGTATCAAAATCCATGCAAGTCTGTATTAATTTCCGTGCACACAGATTTAATGCTAATCGTACGGTGCTAGAGTTAACTGAACCTAAAATAGGCCCGATGCCCATCAGACCTACTCCTATCTCTTATTGATAACATTATAAACAATATCTCTATTAGGTGGCAAATTTTAATTACTAAATATGCATACTATATCTATGTAGTACAGTACCTAACATCATAGTAAATGTATATTGCATTTATTTTTTCTGACAACCCAGTTTTCAGTTCATCGTTTAGAACTCGGAAACTATAATCAGGCTCGACAAGCTGACGCCAAGTGAATTAAAACATGAATACAACTCTCATCCCAAAAGTAATTTACTAATTTTGTCAGAACAATAACCTGAATCCATGACCGAGATGCAAACCAAACTTATCTACAGAACAATATTAAACAATATTAGTAATCCACTGATTGATTGTTAATGAAGGTGCCACCATCGGTAAAATGATAAAATGAAAGGAATAAATGAACTTTGTTCCAATGTTAAACTTTAATTCCAAAATTAATATAAAAATAAACGTCTTACATAGACTTCAAGATTTGATAAACAAATGAAAGATTTGTGTGAGTATTGGAAGTACTGGGACTATCCTAGTCACAAAAAATCCTGTGTCCAAAATTACAGCCCATATCAGAATGATAATTAAAACAAATTCAATTGTCTTACCAAACAAATGAATCGATTGAGATTTAAAAGAAAGACCAACTCCATAAAAAATTATTATTATTACTCTCAACTTCTGAGTCTTAAACACATTAATTGGAGTACCAGTACCGAATCTCAGGCATCAGTATATACTATATACCAATAGCAGTCAGCAACTCTTCTTTGGCTACACACAGTTGCATTACTTTCAGGTCTCATCTAAAATAAAAATAAAGAACCAAAAACCTGAGAAATGAGAGAAGGAAGACAACGAGTTGGAAGAGGTATAGCTAAAATACTGGCTAAGTATTGAACTTGACTGGTGCGATACGGACAATTTCATCTAGTACAGACAAACTTTTCGGGTTTCCCTTGATTGAATTCTCAACCAGAGATAACCAGACAGCTGAATCAGGAATAACACCCCTCTCCACCGCTTTAAGAACATAACTAAATGCCCTCTCAACCTCCTCCAGCTCACAAAGCCCTTGAACTAGTGGCGAGTAACTCGCCACATTTGGCACACAACCTCTCATAACCATCTCTTCCAATAATCTCGAGGCGCTTGCCCAATCACCTTCCTTGCAAAATGCACAAATTAATGGATTAAATGTAGATACCATAGGAAATAGACCCTTTTGCACCATCTCATTGATCAAATTCAGTGCTTCTTTTATGTTGTTCTTCTTGCACATTGCTCTGATTAATGCAGCATAGACCAATGCACTGGGAATGCCACCTTCCTTCACCATTTGGTCGTAAACCAACTTTGCCTCTTCAATTTGATCATCATTGCAAAATGCAATAATTCTCACAGTTTTATCAATTGCTCTTGGAAAATTGTTTTCCATCTTCTTAAAGAATTTTATTGCTTCTTCCGTTTTTCCTTCCTTGTAAAACCCATAAATTATACTATTATACGGACTAATTCTATGTCTATAGTCTTCTCTGAATTCTTCCATAAATTCCAAAATCTCTAATCCCTTCTTAACTTTTCCTCTCAAGCAAAACCCATGAACCAAAATATCAAAAGTATCAAAATTTGGCTCAACACCGTCTGTTCTCATCTCTTGGTATAATTCAATAGCATCATCAACCTTACCAACAACACAAAATCCAGAAATCAGAATATTAAAACTGCGTACATTTGGTAAAACCCCTTTCCTCTCCATTTCCTTGAATACCCTTCGACCCACCTGTGGCTTTTCAGCCTCACAAAACCCTTTAATCAAGGTATTGTATGCAACACAATCGACTACCCCTCCTTTTGCCTCAAACCTCTCCAAAACCTCAACAGCCTCCATTAAGCGTTTCTCTCTGCACATCAAATCCACAATCTTTGTCGCAGAAATGGCATCAGGGACAAGCCCAAGATTGTAACTTTTCTCCAATATCACCAGGGCCTTGACCAATTGATCCTCTGTGCAGTAAGCCGAGATGAGTATATTAAAGGTAACTTCACTAGGAGAGGTTCGCATCGACTCCATGAGGCTCCTTGCGCGTCCAAGACTACCATTTTGGCACAGTGCATGGATAAGTGTGTTATAGATGACATGATTGGGTTTCAATTTAGACGATTTGATCAAAGATAGAAGCTTAAAGGCCTCGTCTATGCGGTTAGATTTACAAAGACCTTTGATAAGGATGGAGAAGGTGTAGAGATTCGGTCGGAGGCGGGAACCAGATGAGAGGAATTGAGTTCTGAAAAAGTCGCGAGCTTGGTCGATATCGAGCGATACCAGGCGGTTGAGGTTTGAATTGAGGTCACGGATTGAAAGAGGCGAGGAGGAGGCGGAGGAAGAAAAGAGATAGAGAGAGGTCTGTAACTGTACCAGACGAGCGGTACCGGTACGGTGAAGGAAGAGGAGGGGTTGTGCTGGGTTAAAGAGGTACGCAAGCATAAGGCGTGGAGGCGTAGTAAACCCTGGTTCAGATACCAGAACTGGAGAGAGGAAACCTGCACCTGCTCATAGAATCTCGAGCGGACAGTGCAGATTGAATCAGGGTAGAGAGGACAGATAACAATATGATCGGGGGTTTTATCCATTCGGTTAGGTTAAAACTGAAAAAAAATAGGCAAACAAAATTTATAATTTTGTGTGACTATGGTACATTACAATGTACGGACCGGTTCGTGTATTAAATTCATATCTTTATTTTGTGTTGGGGGGCTGCAGTGAACTTTTTTTCAGAAAAGATTGGAAGATCTGGTCAAAGAAGGTGATAGCCCTGTTCATTCGTTAAGGTACTTAGGTCACTTAACAGTGTGATTTCGGCCCATTACGGTTCCAAAAAGGGATCCGATTCTGTCGTTTTTCTTAGATAAAAGCAGAGTCATGCTTTCCTGATCTCAATTATTCAAAAAAAATTATTTGCGTACCTCGATAAAAAAAACTTTTTCATGCACAAATTCCAATAAATTTGAATAATTAGAATTAAAAAAATAGAACTCCGTTTTTCTCTAAACAAAGGAGCAGAGTCCGTTCCTCCAAAAAGAGCTAGAATCAAACAAAGCCTTAGTTTGATTGCTTTAAAATTTTACAATATTCTATCTAGTTCCTCTAGCAAACTTTTAGCTACTCTGTGAACCTTTTTGATGCCAGGCTTGTCTGATGCCCGTTGAAATTGTAACATGTGCGCTATTTTGTTAGACTGGTACGATTAGTGTACCTCGACTATGTACAAACTGATTTTTAGTTTCATAATGAAACCGGTGAGTTTACCTCACTTTTGTCAAAAAGAAAATTATATGAAAATATACTTGGAGATCAAATTTTATATTTTTTGAAATCTATTTAACTTAGAAAATAGAGATATGAATCTAATACACGGACCGATCCGCGCATTGCAATGTACCATAACCTCACTCAAATTTATTTGGTTTTTAAAAATACAACTGAACCGATTGAAATAAATTTATCAACTGAATTAAAACCAAAGCAAACAAACCGAACTAAATTTCGATTTGTTCGATTAAAACCGGAATAAGAGGTTTAATAACGTTAATTTTTTAATTGTTTAAGCTCAAAAAAATTATTTATTTCAATACACAATTAAATTAGGTTTAGTGATTTTATCTATTCATGCATTGTAGAGACCTTAATATTCAAAAGAGAAATATTATTTAGTTATTTGTGTCGAATAGTAATATAAATTTTTTTTGTTACTTCTTTCTTTTTGGTAAAGACCTTAGAAATTTCAACAATCAATTCTGAAAATATTTCTTTTCGGATCTATATCGTATCGGTATCCAATACCCGTATTGCCGTATCCATAGCCGTATACGTATCGTACTCGGATCCGTATCCATGTAACATAGAACGCAATAATAAAGTTGAGTCCGGCTAGTATAACATCAATGTCATTTCAGCCTAAATAACACCAACTCCAAAATTTATCGAATCGACTTCAAACAGTGAATCCAAATCATTCAAACCGATCTATTTTATAGTTATGCATTTACATGCAAAATTTATAATTTTTCGAATTTATTTAGTATCAAGTCAAGCGGTCAAATGTGTGAGTTTTTAAGTTAATTTTAATGCATTCATTTTTCAACATTTTTAACCGCTTGATTTGATACTAAAATAACTAAAAATATAATTTTTTTGCATATAAACACATCACTTATAAAATAAATAGATTTGAACGGTTTGAATTAGCCATTTGAAGTCTATTCAATCAATTTTGTAATTGGTGTCACATGACACCGATGTCATACTAGCTGGACTCAATAAAAAGTCAAATTTTAAGTTTGAACCATTTTTTCATATTCGGCCCCAAGAGTAGCCCACTTAATAAGCATCTATATCCTCCGTTGGATATCCTCTTGATTCCAGCGACACAAATCAAGAAGAAATTAGACGGTATGGATAGATAGCTGAATGTATTTCGTTGTAGATAATCACAAATGAAAGGGCGCTCGGTCCCTAAAACCCCAGAAAACCCAGAAACCACGCCGAATATCTTGAAACCCTAGAGCCCCTTCACTAAAACTCAGCCCCCACGACTTCGACGAAATCGCCTCCACTTCCGACGAAATCATAATGGTACCATATCTCTCTATCTATCGTGTTTTCTAATGTTTTCTGTTTAACTGTATCAATGAAATAAAACCTATTCTCGTTGGATGGAGAATCTGACATTTCAATGTGAGATAATTTGATTGTGTGAGTTTGGTAGAGATTGGGAGGGTAGGAGTAGTTATGTTTCCAGTCTTCTAGAGGGAAGGGGGAGAAGATACAGTATGAGTTGTACCATTAGGCGGAGGGGAATTTTCGGTGTTAGCCATTAGTGTCTCTGATACCATGAAACTTAGGTAAATTGAGAAGAAGAAGAAGAAGAAGAAAGTTTTGTATTCATCTGTATTACACACTGATTACAGATTTGATCCTTGTATTTATAGAATTCTAAATGAAGCTCAACTCTGGTTAAATCTAAAACTAAACCAAGGGTAACCACGTGGTTAGCCATTATGCCACGTTGTAATTTGTATCTGGCATCTAAGATGCTCTGTAGTTTGTTGTTTTCTTCTTCAAATCATCTCCAGTGCTTGTAGCACTTGTCTCATCCAGTGGCTGTGTAATAGATGGTGATAAGTGATGAAATTTGGAAAATTATTGCAGACTCAGGAGGCGGTGAATCCGAAGGCTTATCCTTTGGCTGATGCGCAGCTAACTATTACGATTATGGATTTAATTCAGAGCGCTGCCAATTTCAAGCAACTCAAGAAGGGGGCTAACGAAGGTAATTTTTTTTTACTGTTTTTAACTCTCAACTTCGTATTATTTCTCTTTTGATATAGTCAAGCACCCAGAGGCGTACTGTTTATTTCCTAGATTTCATCCCAAACTTGGGTCCCTCCAAATTAACTCTTTCTTTGTGTACCCTTGAGGTGTGTTTTGTCAATATATGCATAGAAACCAGGAAAAATTAAAACTGAAAACTGAAAAGTATGCGGTCGAGTTTATATTGATTCTATACATACTTGTTACTGACTAATAATTTCTTTGTTTTAATATGTAGCTACAAAGACACTAAATAGGGGAATAGCAGAGTTTGTTGTGATGGCAGCTGATACCGAGCCCCTGGAAATTCTTCTCCATCTCCCTTTGCTCGCTGAGGACAAGGTATGTATCCTTTTCTCATTATATGATCTTAGTATCCGATGTATTGAAGAAAGACTAAACTGCAGGCTTTATTGTTGTTTAGTATAGGAGTTATATATTATAGACCGATGAAAATCATAAAAATTTGTGCATGCCTTCTGCAAAACAAAGGGAAAGGTACGGGAAATTATGGAATAAGGCCTTTAGAGAGAGTTCCATAATGTGATCCCAATTAGAATTGGTATAAGTGATGTTTTGAGATTTTGTGGTATACATAACCACCCTTCTCGTATATTTTTTAGCAATTTGTTTGTTCATCGCTTATGCTGTACCTCCATGGCACAGAGTGTTCATACCATGGTGTTAATATATTGTAATGCATGAACATAATTTCTTATTTCAGTTTACTTATGAATTTTTTTTGTTTTTTGGTCAGAATGTGCCCTACGTATTTGTACCATCAAAACAATCCCTTGGTCGGGCTTGTGGTGTGACAAGGCCCGTTATTGCATGCTCCGTTACCTGCAATGATGCTAGCCAGATCAAAGGTCAAATCCAACAAATCAAAGTAAATATCAACCCTTCTAATGTCTCATTTTGAAGAATTGCTTTTAATTTTTTAATACATATATTGCCTTGTTGAATGCAAATGAAAATTTCAAAGACTGGTTTAAAGTACCTTCTGGTCCTTCCTGGTACATGAAATTCTGTTGTGGTTGTTTCTGTATTTTGTTGTGGGCAATTTTAAATGCTGGTTTCTACTGTAAGTGTTTTTTTTGCGGGCAATATTAAATGCTGGCTTTTATAGTAGTTGGGGAGGTGTTCTTTTTAGAAAGAAAATACAGAACAATCTTTACTGATCGGAAAGAATAAGAATGTAGAAATGAACCAACTCTGATGGAACTCTGGAACTTGTGGGGCCACACAAGGTTTTTTCTTAAGTAATAATTCATCTTCTCGTACTTGTATATAAAACCCATTGTTTTCTTTTTCTTAATCTAACACTTAGTTTTTGGTACTTGCAACTGGTTTGTAGCCATCAAATTAGCACTAGATTAGTCAATAATGTGTACCATGTAATGTAATAATACTGATGTTTTGCCTTGCCTCTACTGAATTTTTTCCCAAGCGATCAAGACCAAAATTAACCAAGTAAACAAGAGTGCTACTTATGAATGTACTAAACTTGTCTTGTTTATGAAGTAAAGAGTTGAAAGAAAATTTTGAGGTTGAGTATTAGTCATTTTTATAACATAACACTTTTGAGGGTTCTGTTGTATTTGCTTAGTCTGGGATTTTTCAATGTTACTATATGATTTCCTTTTTTTCTTTTCCAGGATGCTATAGAGAAGCTTCTAATATGAATTTGCATTGAAAGCCCCTTTTCAGCATGATGGGCCTCAGGGAGAGGCTTGGACTGATATGTAATGCGAATGGGCATTGTTGTATTAGTTTAGTCTCAAATCTGACTACTTGGTTTAGTTGAATTTCTAGTGGTCTGCTTCTTATGCTGTGTTTTTCTTTTGAATTTCTACTTCTACTTGTAGTTGGTTTTGCTTGTTTAATGTCTGCTTGTATGCAGCTTTTGAGGGGTAATCGGAGACTTGGAGCTGTTGGGTTTGTTGAGGAAATTATTTTGTCTGAAATATTAGAGGAGCCGATGTTGTCACGATAATTTTTCTACAGTTTGATCTGAGCTATTTTGTTTTTGTTAATGAAAATGTAGCGTTGAAGAAGTAGACTAATTTATGGTACATCGTTCAAGATTGAGCTGTTATTTATTGATTTCTTTTCCGCTTCATATCTGGTAAATCAGAGGTGAAAAATCAATAGCATTGTGAGACAAAATTGATTGTACACTCGATAGGTAGTTCTTTAATTATTGATTATCTGACACTGTCATTTAACTTGCCAGCACGCCGAGTTACATAATTTTCTACGTGATACATTATTAATTTGAATTCCTGATAAGTCAGGAACAGATTAATTGAGTTGGTCACTATAAAAACCAAAGGATACATTAAGGTGCAAGTTGTGCATTCAAGGCTTTGCGTGAACTATAAGCATGGCAATGGACTAGGCCGCAATGGTAACAAGTGTTCCTCTTATGGGCAAACCGAAAATGATGGTCTACACCCAGCACCCACTGATTGGTCATTTGTAGGCACCCATTTGTGGATGCAGATACATGTGGTGAAGCTTGCACTGCATGAGATGCTCTTTACGACGGTCTGTCAAGCTCTCAACTAGTAAGAGTTTATCCCTATCTTCTATATCTCCATGACCTAATCTTTCATTGGCACCTCTGCCCCATGTATAAAGCTCACTTCTTTGTTCAAGTACAACTACATAGGCAGCACCACATGCAATATGTTCAACCTCTGCAAGTATAATCAAATTTGGACTTTCACTATTGACTTTAGATGTCCCAAGTTGGCCACAAGTCGGATCACCCATTGTGATTACGCGGCTAGATGTCGTCAGCGCAACTGTAAGATTGTGTTCATATGCAATCTGATGAAAATTATAACTGCAAAGTGATTCGACAAGTGCTGGCACTAACCTTGCCTCTTTGTCACCTTGGCCTAGTCGATACTTCCACCATCGCCCCAAGTAAATATAACTGGTGAAGCTAACTGCTCATTCAATTTGTTGATTTTAACTACTTCGACTATAGCTGCAGTGTGCCACAATCCGCATGCGACTATCTTTATTCCACGTACTTCCGTTTTCACTACTACGTTTTTTTCGAGATGCTCCAAGCCACTCCATTTTTTGACCTCCGTTGGATAGTTGATACTTTCTCGGTTACCATGACCCAAAGCACCAAATGCTCCCTCGCCAAATGTAAAGAGCTGTATTTTCACATAGAAAGATATCAATAATTATATTGCTCTTATGATTATAACTAGTTTTATCTCTTTATTGTGATTGTCCTTGGCCTAATTGCCCTTGTTATACCAGTAAACAGAGCAGCTGGAATTGCAATAGTATTACTACCTTTATTAAGTCAAAAGGTGTCACTGCAACTATGTGATACTAACCAAATAATCGCTCGTTTCTTGTATATACAAAATCCAGGACTCATTACAGTAGGCTCGGGTCCAGTCATATTATAATTGAACATCAAACTTTTCTAATTAAGCAATTTATTGATGATGTATAGTTTTTCAGGATATTCAGTGTACACTAAAAGTTTGAAAGAACTAAATTTGCAACAAAATCAGATTTTGGGTCGGAGATGTTATGTAATTTGATCAGAGTATGTCCCATCAGACTGAAACAAAATTCTGGGTAAAACTAATTTATTGTATTTTTAAAACGTCACACAATGAACTGTAGGTGAATATATCTGTTGATTAGTGTTGCGTAGTGTTGTGTTAGTATCAAGCAGAACATGTTTGGCTTGCATATCGTGCTGCCATGGCATGAGGTCCACATATCACTTGTCACTTGTGCTCATGTCCATGCCATACCTTTTAAATATTTTTCACATATGATAAATTAACAAGAAAAATGTTACAAATTTTAGGAAAGAATTATGGAAGATCGGTTAATGGTTGTAACTAATATCTGTTATTTTTCTAACTTTAGGTATTTTCCTAATTTGTTCCCTTTCTTCAACTAATTTCAAAAAATATTGAAAAAATTATAAGAACTACAATAAAGTTCAAAAATTACGATATATTAACCCTAAGTTATTCTATTTTTTTTTCCAACCTTTTCTGATTTTTCTCTATTGCAAAATATATATTAGCACATACCGTGCCGTGTTCTAAGTGTAATTCAATCTGGCTATTTTCAGTGATTTAGGTTCTCCAGCAAGGATCTTTGACCTATTTCACCTTTTCAAGAGAAATGAAACAGTTACCTCCAAATTCCAGTAGCTAATTTGTACACGATACTCTAAACGGTGCACAGACTAAGTATGCGTGTCGCTCCTCAACGGTGCACAAACTAAGTTTGCGGATCCATTTTTTAAATATTCTGAGAATTATTACTTTGTTTTAATATTTCTAGGTCTTGTTAAACTAATATAACGTAATTTTGTTATTGTTATTAAGAGTCGCTAATGAGTCGAAAAACAAATATCACAAACAAGGAGTATCAACTAACAAACTAATGACAAAAAAATACAATAGTAATGTCTACGGAATAACAAGTCTCAAGGAGAACAAAACACGAAAAAAATGATAAAACTATATTCTATCTTGAGGTACTTTTGATGGGGGCGGTTTTCTCTCTCCTCCGTCCATTTTATAATAAAATGGACACACATACCTAGTCTATGCACTGTGGGTGGCATATCCCTGGAAATTTTTTATCTATATAAATTATTATATAAATTATTAAATATAGATGTACGGAAACAGAAAGAGTATCTCATTTGCAACAAATATAGAAAGATCTGATTCAATGAGTCCGATTCAAATTTATGGATCGGTCTCAATGGTTCAGATCCATCAATATATATATATATATAGAGAGAGAGAGAGAGAGAGAGAGAGAGAGAGATATGGGCTATTGTGCTTTGCAAAGTAAAGCGAACGTTTTATTTCGGGTTCCTTTTCGGATTTTCAAAGTCCAAACAGTCGATCCGAACCGTTCAAGTTGATCTACATATTGAAATGTGCTTGGAGACCAAATTTTACATTTTTTGGAATTTTTTTACTATTTATTAAGCCACTTTGAAAATTACTGATCACATGGTCCAGAATTTTGTTGCACTGTTTTTATTGTTCCCCCGGATCAGCAATTTTCAAAGTGGCTTAATAAATAGTAAAAAAATTCCAAAAAATATGAAATGTGGTCTCCAAGCAGATTTTAATATAGATTGAACATCTAACGGTTTGAATCGACTGTTTGGACTTTGAAAATCCGAAAACGAGCCAAAAATAAAACGTTCGCTTTACTTTGCAAAGCACAATAGCCCATATATATATTGATGGATCTGGACCATTGAGACCGATCATAAATTTGGATCGGACTCATTGAGTCAGATCTTTCTATATTTGTTGCAAATGAGACACTCTTTCTGTTTCCGTACATTTGTATTTAATAATTTCTATAGATAAAAAATTCCCCATATCCGTCGCGGTGCCTAGACTAGGTCTGTGTTCCCCAAGTTCCGAGATTCTTCCGATATCATGGCATCATGCTAACTTTAAATATATTTTTTAAATGCTAACTAGAAAAGATTGGCCTTAGGTTAGGGTCTACACTAACCTGTTCATTTAGGATACTTTCCCATATACCTTCAAGCCAACTCTAGCAAACAATTGCTTTCTTTAGAAACTTAAACGTTGCATTATCTAGCATTGAAAAGCAAAAATTCCAAATTGATCGTTTCAATACCATTGCATTTGCACCAATGAAAAAGATGGCAAGTTACAACAATTAAGTACTAACTTGTCAACAAAAGGCAAGTCAACCTGTTAACTTTACAACCTAGCACCAGAGCCTAAAGAGTACCACAAAAATTTAGCGAAAAATCTCACAAGGTTAAATAAAGAAGCACTAATTGGAAGCATGTCTCCCATGAAGCAGCTAACATGTCTGTGTGAAGGAGAATTTGAGCTGTACCCCACTTGGCAGCCACAATCAACGTTACAAGTTTGTAGAGAAAGTGAGAGCATGGCATTCCAAGTTTTTGAGATTAAGCTGCATAAACACCACTATAAGAAGAGAGATACTGAAAACAATGAGAGAGAGAGAGAGAGAAAATATAAAAGAGATTGTCAGTGTACCATCACAGCAACTCCAGTCTCACAAAATCTTGGAATTGAGATGAGTCTTACTGATTGTTTATCTGGTCCTGAATGGTGCAAATAGAAAAACATTTTTTTAGTTCATGCATTGCTCATTCCAAAAAAAAAAAAAAAAAGTGTTACGAAGCTCTTTAAAAGAAATTGTGCAAGGAAAAGGTACCTTGTAATAAACGGGTTTCGTACTTCTCTTGATTACCAACAAAATAAACATGTGGACAGCTTTCAATGAGGAAAGGGTCCTTGTCAGTGTATGGATAGCACCCTGAAAATAGAGATTTTCATTAAACACAGAGATAATTAATATAGTTAAACAAAGTAATATAATAAAAAATACTTTCGCATGTCAGTCAAACAAACAAAATTACTGGCAAGGAAGGCCAGGTTCTGTTGCTTATGCTCAACTATAGACCAATAGAGAACTAAATGCAGATAAAATACAAAACATGACCAAAGAAACTCAAAAATACTCTAAGCTAATACAGAGATTTACCATTAACACACAGTTGCAGTTGCATACCCATATTTATGTACTCAATTCACAGTTCTCAAATATCAACTGGCACTGCAAGACTTGGTTATGTTTCAGACATTTGGCATTCAAGACAAAAGGTAAATAAATTAAGCAGCAAACTATTACCAAGGGTATTTGGAGCAGTTGGTGCTAAGTGCCTCCATCTAAGCGTCCTCTCCATAAACTCAATCCTGTCTTTAGCATCAGAGTACTTGTATAGGTCATCAATGTTCTGACCAGATGTCCCGACGAATCTAAAACGATTATCTGTTAAAATTTTAAAATAAATAATAATCAAAGATAAATTGTGAATGAGAAGCTACTTACTGGACATTGTCAAGATCAAACTGATGTGGATTTGTACACGATGTGAAGGTATTATACGCAGATGCTCCAGAAAAAAGACATCTATGTAAAGGCTAAACAAAAACAAGAGACACAAGTACTTCTTAAAAAAAAAGAGAGAGATATCAAGTGTATTTTATCAATAATATTGTACAATATACCTGCTGGGGTAGATTATAATTTGCAGGATCGTTACATCCCGGCATTATATCAACAGGCAGAGCTGAAACGAGCTGTGCATGAGAAAGAGAGGTCAAGTTCCAATAGGGCTGCTAATGAGCCGAGCCGGCTCATAAGCTAATGAGTTGAACAACTCAATAAATTATATCGAGTCAGGCCCTAAACTAAATAAAGCCTGAACTCGGCTCAGCTCATATTTTATCACTCAAACAGGACCGAGCCCGAGCCGAGCTGGCTCATGAGCCAATGAGTTAGAGGATATGCATATGAGGTTTATGAATTTTAGAGAGTTGTGGTAATATTCCATATTAGTACAGGTCAATAAATTATACGCAGATGTGCTTGTTGCTGATGAACGTACTTTCAAAATAAATATTCTTAATCATCTGATCATGATCAGATGGTCTGTGGTACTTCTAACTGATCTTTTTTATGATACTAATTTTTATATTTGAAAATTTTAATAGTTCCTTTTGATGCAATAATATTCTACCTACTACAGAAAAAATTGGAAACACGTAGTATTTATTAAATACTTATCCTGTGAAGAAAATAATTTAAATGAAAATAATATTACAGAGAATTCAACTCGGCGACGAAAGCACTATCCAGTCCCTTAGATTAAGCTCCCAAGTTTTTTAGTAGGCCTACTAATGAGCTGAGCCGGCTCATGAGCCAATGAGTTGAGCTCGCGAGTTATGAGCCGAGTTTGCGCCGAGCTGAAGGCTTAAACTCATTAAATTGAGCCGGGCTTTTTTTCAAGACCAAGCCGAGCCCGAGTTGAGCCCGTTTAGTTATATGACGAGCTGAGCCATGTTTTGAGCCGATCTTGGCTCATTAGCAGCCGTAAGTTCCAATAACACGTGTAAAGTATAAGAAAAAACAACGCAAGAGATAGTTTCCTAGTTTACCTGAGTCAGGAATATATCCAGTTCCCTAATCGGCTCTGTTAACTTTGCATGATCCTTTGGTGCAACACTCTGTGATGTTGTACCATATATGTAAGTAACCAAAAAAAGCATCATATCCACTAATTAAATTTAATCACAGATCAGTGCAAGAGCATCGACGAGCACATAATTGTTTATTTATTAGAAGTTTAAGAAAGCAAATCATGTATTAGTATGAGTAGGTAATAACCAGCTGAAACAGTACCTGCCAAGGCAGCTATGGTACCATAATCCATGGTCAGGGGTGTAGAAAGGAAATACCAGGGGGGAGGCAATAATTTAGGGCAGGGCATAACCTTACAATTATTTTAAATCACAAGCACATTACAATTTTTTTTTTAAAGAAAACATTGGAAATGTAACCACAAATCACATATACCTGACCAGAGAAGTAGCCCTGTTGAATATGCATGGAGTTTCCTGCAATTACAAGTCGAACTATCTGGGACGAGATTCTTTGTTCCTAATAAATTAAAATTAGTAGGTTAGTAAATAATCACAACAAAAAGATAAATAGAATAATGTCAAGTAGAGATGTGCACATTCTCATCACCCAGGTGACCCGTTATATGGTCAACGAAAAGCTGAAACTGGAGAGGATTGAATGCACTACTCCCAACACTCAATCCTGATACAAAAGCAACATACTTGTCTTCTCCTGCATATATTGATGATTGTAGAATTAAACTATCATGGATCATTAGACTACGAGGAAGTAATAGTTTTCAGAGAAGATGCCACCATAACATATCCTTGTCAGTTAATGCCTCATAAGAAAAAGTAAAAAGCTAACCGGTATTTCAAATTTCTTTTTTGAGCAGCACCTCCTTGTCATTAAAAAGGACATAAAAACATAATAATTGACAGATGCTGGATGTAAAACTTTACTTGAGTCAAGCGGCCTATCAACTTGAGGTGGTAAACCAGCATCTAGAAAATCTTCAACAAAAAAATCCCCTTTACTAGTTTCCTTTCCATGAATAGCTACTACAATCCCTGCAGAAAAATAATCATCTTTCATTACAAGACAACTATAGAAAGTATAACACGTCATAGCATCTTCCAAATCAAAACGCCACTTATGTCCAGCTGATACTCAATACTTCTAATATTTACAAGTAACCAAAATTTTCATGTCAATAAATGATACCAATAATTAGGTTAGTATAGAATATAGTAAATTCCATCAAATACTATTGTAGGCCAGAGTTTACTTTTGACAACATAACAGCTTTCAGAAGCATTGTAAAATTTTGGTGTGTTGCAAAAACATTTCATTGAGCTTCAAATATTAATAACCTGTCACAAAGGCCGAAGGTGAAAGCACGGGACCAGCAAGTTTGACCCTTCCACTCTCATCTTCTAATATAAGATGGTCATCAGTTGACATGAAATTGTGAGGTTTTACAAGTGGTATAGCCGATCTCTGCAAGAAAAATAATAGTTTTATAATGCATTTGCAAGTTGCAATCGTAATCATATATCCAGGATGCATAGTTTTGAAAAAAGAAAAAAAATGTGTATTTCCTACATTTTCAAAATTGCAAAAAGATCCTCCATTTCTCTTTGCAAATGCATTCTTATACGTTAAGAAACTAAATATTTCTTAATTCAGGAAATCAGTAATGGTTTTTATTTCATGTGACAAGGTTACAAGAAAAGTCCTGACAGAAATTAAATCATTTTCATTTAGTTTTCTTATAGTTTGAATTAAAAAGCTCGTTATTAATCATTTTTAATGAAGGTTACTGTGTGATTCCATCCAATCAAACTCTTGTATTAAAGCAAAGTCTACACTTAGTTATAAAGTTGCTTGATAATTTAAGGACCAGTTGTGAAACAAAAAATAATGACAAAAGGGGACACTTCTTCCGCAACTGTAACTAAAAGGGCTTTCGCAAATTTATAATTATTATCACAAAGTACCTCTTTAGAGTATTCGTCAAGAACGGATGGCTTGAGTTTCATATGTTTGTATAGGGTTCCAACTATGATGCACTCTTTTCCTTCTTCAAGACCCAAAACTGAGTTAACTGCAATCTTAAAATAAAACACATCTTAGACAATGAAGGATATTAGAAGAGTAAATTACCAGGTCGTTAAGTACCATCCGTTTATTGTTTTGGTTTGTAAAGTTCAAAGTTCAAGCTTCCCATTTTGGTCTCTGGTATCCATTTTATTAGCTGGTAATTTCCGTTTGTATCATTATTGTCTCTCTCTTCACTTTGTAGTCAGAAAAGAGGACGAATATCATAGTTAGCTCCCATGGAATGAGTCATTTTACCTGTTGTAG
This sequence comes from Carex kokanica, assembly GCA_025461125.1. Taxonomy (NCBI): domain Eukaryota; kingdom Viridiplantae; phylum Streptophyta; class Magnoliopsida; order Poales; family Cyperaceae; genus Carex; species Carex kokanica. The sequence goes on from JAJGRX010000431.1 coordinate 34,812, forward strand.
TCCACAAAAGGGCTCATTGCATGTCAATCGACTAACACTTTTGTTCCATTTTCGAAAGGCTCAGGACCAAATTGTTACAAAATGGGGGGGAGTGCAAAATTTGCAATCTAGGGGTCAAAAACAAAAATATAGGGTACTTAATAGATCCTTTGGATAAGTTACTCGCTAGTGTATAGATTTATTATGAATCACCAAGGAATTCAAGCTTTTTCTCTTTCTTTCTAACTTCCTTATTGGTTAACTAGAGTGAACAATTGTGCCTTTGTACAAGTACATTGCTCAAAACCCTAGCTTATACAACTGAGAACTTGAAATCGAACCAGTCATCAATAACCAATATATCAATAAAAATAAGCAAGCCTTGATATTTCATTAATTGCTAGCTCAGACATTATGAACCCGAGTTTTAGGTAATCCGCTGAGAACTGCACAGAATCAACAAATACTACAGGTGAATATCAAATTACCCGGAAGGTGAGGTTTCCACTTGGAAATGAGCGATTGAAGAAGACTCCTCATCTGATGTAGTCGTACATAGTAGATGTGGCTGTATTGCTGACCCTTGTACTTCTCGCCTTGTATCCCAAACCTCTCATCCTTCAAAAATCAAGTGCAAAGAGAAATTAAGAGAGAGAGAGAGAGGCGACAGATCAGAGAGGAAGGAAATGGGGTGAGAAGGAGTAGACACGCAACCAGGTTGCGATAGACGGCTTGCTTCCTCTCCAGCGGCGCCTCTCCCATCTCGCTGTCGGCCATGGCGGGAAATGCCAAACCTGGGGGTTTTTCTGAGGTATTTGTTAAAAAAATTCCCTCTCGCAAATCGCAACCTGACCAGCTGAGGGAGTCCGAATCTCTGAAGAGGTCAGCAGTTCTCGTGTCACGTTCATAACGTATTTTTGCTAGATTTTTTTCTTCATTTATTTTTAATAACTTCATTTAAATAAATTATTTTCTTCATTTTTTTTAATCATTCGTAGTTTATTAACAAACGATTCGAGAGGTCCAATATTATGAAGACGTTTGGGAGGTTTGGCAACTACAACAAGTTTGAGGTAACCTACACACAAGAGAGAGTTCATGCTTTCATACCAGACAATTCTGGCTTGTTTACCAAGGCCAATTTCAAATACACGATGGCCATCAGGGAGAATAACACAATGGAATGAAGCCTCAATTAGATAGAATACCGTGTTCTCATGTTCTGTCCGTGTGCCGTCTCCGATGCATTGACCCTGGCAATTTTGTAAGTCACTACTATCACATTCAGACACTGATCAACACGTGAAGGGGTGAATGGCATGTGTATGACAATCAGTCGAAATAGCCAGAACACAAGGGCCCTTTAGTTGTTCCAGAACATAGGCCCATTAGTTTAGGTAGAAGACGACACAACAGGATTCCGATGTAGTTGGATTTACTAAATAAGAGGAGAAGAGAACACCAAGCCAACCGAGATACACAAGAAAGACAGAACAGAGCTGCTCGAGGTGCACGGGGTAGTTAATTTATTTTTTGTATTCAATTCCAACTTTCAAAAAAATTATTGAAACAATTTGATTTAACAACGAAATTTTTGTTCATAAATTTGCAGGTTGAAAAACAATCAATGGATTGAAAAGCAATCTATCTGGGAGTTAAATTTATGTCTTTAATGTATTGGAGTTAAAAGCAATCAATGGACCTTGTTTATTTTAGATTTATTAGACATATTTTTATATTGTATTCGTGAGAACATATGCATTATAATTTTCTATTGATGACTTCTTTATTTTTATTGTTAGATTATTATTTGAGATAAAAAAAAAAATACTTCATTTTCCTATATTTGACACTATAAAATAACAAATTAGTAAACTAAAAACTTTTTATTTAAATACAATAAAATTACTCATTTTCTGGAAAAAAAAATGGAGCCACTGGGGCATTGTGCGGCCTAAGAGACTGCATGCCAAATGCCCATGCAGCCTGAATATTTGTCGAATTATCTCAAATATGATTTGGTTTATCTTTTTTTTTTTAATGCTATAAATAAAAATTTCGGCTGAGGAGGTCACGAGGAGATTCTAAGAGCAAAGAAGTGAATTTTCTCTTGTAAGTGAAAAGGCCTGAATTAGCCCATATCACAAGCTGAAACGTAGCCCGAGGGCATGGTCCATTAAATTGTTAAAGGCCTAAATATTTTGTTCTCTCTTTACATTTCAAACCTCTATGGGGAAAAGTATGTTCCAGGAGCCAATTGGATGATATGATCACCAAGGAGAAATCGACTCCAGAAGAAGAATTCAAAGAAATGATGGCATAGTTGAGTATTTTTTATTTTGAGTGTTTAAAATACTTTTGTGTTACTTTGTATATTTTTGTTGCTCTTGTCTTAACTCAAACAACTACCTACCTGTGTTCAATGTTATATGTTCTGAGCTCTTAATCAAAATGAACGAGGGTTCATCTTTTAGGTGTTTTTTTTTATAGTTAGTGGAAAATTTCCAACTAACAGAGATATTAATTAAGAAAATTATTTACAATGTTTTTCTACAATAAGATCTCAACTTACCAATCAACTTTTAGGTGTTTTTACTTTATGAAACTCAAAAATCACAATATTGTAGATGTGATCTGTGTTATTTTTTCAGCATATGTCATAAAACATTAAGATAATTTTTTTTTAATTTTAATTAGCATCAAGATTATAAATTATCTAAAATGGACAAGTTATGAGAACTGAATTTTCAAGTACTTAGCTTCTATCAAAACTAACTTGTCATAATTTCTGAAGTACTTGTATAAAATGTAATATATGAGACATTAGAGTAGAACTAGAGTGTTCTTAAGTTCACTAAGCCACTTTGTGAACTCAACTCCAAAATCTATCATATTAGCTTCAAATAACGAATCCGAACCATTGAAACTCATTTGCCTTACGAGTGATGCGTCTGCAAGCAAAAAATTAAAACTTTTGAATTAATTAAGTATAAGGTCAAGCAGCCAAATTATAAGTTTTATAAATTAATTTTAATGCATTCATTTTTTGAATGTTTTTTTACCACTTGACTCTATACAAAATTAATTCGAAAGTTTAAAATTTTCGCATGTAGATACATTACTCGTAAGGTATATTAGTTTCAATGGTTCAGATTCATCGTTTGAAGCCCATCGGATAGATTGGCTTGGTGAACTTAAAAACATTCTAATTCTACTCGAGACATTTAACAGTTAATTTTTGTTATTTAAATTTGGAATTTTATGATCAATCACAGGACATAATGAAATTACAGATATTTAAATCTTTTCAGTCTCATTAGCAAAAACAACTACCTCTAGCTCTTCTACATTTGGCAACTCTTACACCTACCTTTGAAATTTGAAGTAGTTGCACCTACAACTTCAAACAAAAGTTTCTAAATAGACAATGTGCGTATATTTGATGAAGCAATGCACGTCATCCCTTACCTCATTGTTATACTTCACAGGAAAATTATTATAATTTAGAATAATTATACTATCCCGTTTTCCAGTCTCCTAAAAACCTCCAAGTCAGTTCTCCGCAAATGCATACTATTATATAATGAGCTGGGATAGAGTGAGTTGTGAAGTAAGAGGTGATTTTTATTTCATGCTCGTATTTTTATTTTAAAAATTCAAACAACCGATCCGAACCGCTCAACATGATCTCCATATTGAAATGTACTTGGATATCAAATTTTATATTTTTTGGAATTTTTTTACTATTTATTAAGCCACTTTAACAATCGCTGATCCATGGTCCAGAATTTTTTACTGTTTTTTACTGTTCACCCGGATCACTGATTTTCAAAGTGGCTTAATAAATAGTAAAAAAAATTCCAAAAAATATAAAATTTGGTCTCCAAGCACATTTCAATATGGAGATCATATTGAGCGGTTCGGATCGATAATTTGAATTTTCAAATGGGAATATGAGCGTGAAGTAAAACGTTGTTTTACTTCACAACTCGCCATAGTCTATCTCATTATATAATTATGTAATGAGGTATGTTGGACAATTTTATCTGTTTTGATTTTAAAATCTGTAGATATAAAAACAAACAATTTCATCGGCCTATATTTTCTTTGAAGTAAACAGTTTTTTATTTGTCAATCTAAAAAATATTTTTATACTTTATGCATGAACTATTTATTCTTGTCTGACGAGATATAAATATTTTCATACGCTAATTAGTGCCATATAGAAAAAAATTAATAGAATATGTTAGGTAAAATCACTTGACACACAAACTATTTACTGTTGCATGATGAGGTATAAATACCTGCAATATTTTACATTAATACGTTTAGGCACCAATGACATCATGTGTAAAAATAAAATTAAGAGAAATATCAAGTAAACACACTTGACACGTGAACTATTTACACTTATATGACGATATATAAATACTTGCACAACGAGGTATAAATACATATGCGATGTTTTTATGAATCTTATTTGAAAGAGAAAATCACGTAAAAGACGTTGGTGGTTTTAGATTCGCAAAAATTCTCACAGATCGTCAGAAATATGAGAGAGATTGAAATGAGGAAAAAAACACATTTAAAAATGTGTAAAAGATGGATGAGTGATGAGAGATAAAGGAGAAGAGTTAATATGTCCAGTTTTTTTAGAATGACTAGCGCGCATAGGTATCAACACTTGCATTTTGTTAGTTGTAAATTCGTTGATGATCTTCTAAAAAGTTGTCCCAATAAGGTAGTTAGAGTGCAATCCCGAGTAAAAAACTTCAGAGAACGTTCAAAGAATTTTGGTAGGAAGATTATTATCATGTTCCTATAATTTAGGAGGTGTTCGGCTGTACCCAATATCATTGCTTGTATGAGTTTAGTAACTCATTTTATAAAACTTTGTAATTAAGCACTCTAATTATTAGTTTTTTTCAAAACTTTGCATAAGCTGCGAAGTCGTGAGAGGGCTCACTCTCGATCTTAGAATAACCACAGTCTTAAGATTTTTTCTCCTAGCCAACTGTGCTACTGCCTCATCTCCTTAATCATTAGTTGTTTACTATTCATTTTTCATTTACTATGTAAAGCCTCTTATAGTTTCTTAATGTTTCAATTTTATCATATTTAAATTTTATAAATAACTTCACTTAAGTTATTTAATTTTTAATTTAGTATTTTAGATAACCATTATAATTTTCTTAATTAGTTAACTATTAAGCTTCATATCAATATTTTATTTTATTTTATTATTAAGCATCAACTGTAGTGAGTTTTTTTATTATTTAATTTTAGAGATAAAACTGGCATCAATTATATATAATTGATATAAAAATGACAATATCATATTTATTCCGAATAATAAGTTGATATAATTATAGTTTTTACTCATGTCTATATTTGATATAAAAAGGAACAATCATAATCTAAATATCAAAATTCAACATTTTCAACATTAATATGAAAAAAAAAATGTTGACATTAATTTTTCAAAAAGAAACAAAATTTCTCACATTTATATTCACAGTATATGTAAACGTCCATTCCAGCACATTTTCACTAGCATTTCTATGAATATGTTTGGTTGGAGTGAGAATAAGCTATTTTTGGAACAAGACTATTCGGAATAGTTTGTTCTATATTTGGTTGGGATTGAATAGCTAGAATAGAGAATTCAAGTTTTTTGTCTTATTAGAATAACCTATTCTTACAAAAAATTGAATTTGACTATTATAATAAGACAAATGACAAAAGAGCTACTCTAGTTATTCTTATTTTGCAACCAAACATGTTCCATCAGTTGAATAATGAAATAACAATTTTATATAATCTCACCTGACATGTCTTTCTTTTGAGTTATTGACAAAAAATGTGGTATGGAACTTTTTAAAAGAATGAAAAATAATTTTAAAATAAAAAAATATGCACGAAGTATTTCAGTCAGATAGGTTGGCATGTAGGTTGTTCTGTCAATCCAAAGAATTCAGACATTTTATGATCAGGTTTAAAAACAGGAATCATTAATAAATAACTAATTTATAAAAAAAAAAAGCAATATATTTACACAACACAAATCGCCACATTAAAAGTGGTAGCTCTATCTATGTACTTGTAAATTGCCAAATGAATAAACGGTATGGATAATATCTCCGATCCGTATTCGAAAAATTAAATGTGAATATCTGATATTCAAATATCTGTATGGATATGAATACTAATATAATTTTATGTTCAATTATCCATATATTATAATATACATTATGAAAAAAATATTATTATTCACTATTAAAGTTAGATAAATATTATTTAATAAATATCTAATTCGATCTGTATCTGTATATATATCCGACTATGTATATCCGACTGATATCTAATCCGTATATGTATCCAAAAAAACATGAATATAATTTTACCACTGTCGGCTCCGTATTCGCTCCGTTTTCACCCCTTCAAATGATTCATCATTTTGTTCCCTTTTGCGTCTATTTTTTTGCCTCTTTATTCTTCTTCCCTTTATACGTGCTCACTGCCCAGTCGTTGATTGCGAATAGAGTGATAATAATGTCTAGTGCTTCAGATGTGCTTCATATGAGCCTCATATCAAAATATCAAACTAATCATTGTCGTCAAAAAGTGAATTTGACTTTCTATTTGTTGAAAGTAGGAACGGAGAACCGGGTCTACTTGATCCACCACAGAACAAGAAAAAAAGTAAATCCAAATAGCTCAAGAACTAGCGGTGCAAACGGATCGGAATATCGGATAGTGATAAAATCATATATGTATCATGAGGAGGGTTCCAATGCCTATCTCCTCGTACCTCATTCATACCTCATGTTATATATCTCTATTTTTAAAGTCTAAACTATCGATCCGACCGTTCAGCATGATATTCATACTAAAATATGTTTGGGGATGAAATTTTATAATTTTTGCAATTTTTTTACTATTTTTTAAGATAGATACAAAATCACTGTATCTGGACCATTCAAAAAACAGTGATTTTGTACCTATCTTAAAAAATAGTAAAAAAATTGCAAAAATTATAAAATTTCATCCCCAAGCATATTTTAGTATGAATATCATGTTGAACGGTCGGATCGATAGTTTAGACTTTGAAAATGGAGATATATAACATGAGGTATGGATGAGGTATGAGGAGATAAGGCATTGGAACCCTACTCATGTATCATATATGTTTTTATTTTTTAAATACGAATACGGATTATATATATATATATATATATATATATATATATATATATATATATATATATATATATAGAGATAGGCTACCATGCTTTGCAAATTAAAGCACCTCTTGTGCTTTGCGCTCATTTTCGGGTTTTCAAAATTCAAAATGTCGATCCGACCGTTCAAGTTGTTCTCCATATTGAAATGTGCTTGGAGACCAAATTTTACATTTTTTGGAATTTTTTTACTATTTATTAAGCCACTTTTAAAATCGCTGATCCATTGGTCCAGAAAATTTTACTGTTTTGCTAGTGTGACCATTGGATCAGCGATTTTAAAAGTGGCTTAATAAATAGTAAAAAAATTCCAAAAAATGTAAAATTTGGTCTCCAAGCACATTTCAATATGGAGAACAACTTGAACGGTCAGATCGACATTTTGAATTTTGAAAACCCGAAAATGAGCGCAAAGCACAAGAGGTGCTTTAATTTGCAAAGCATGGTAGCCTATCTCTATATATATATATATTTTTATAATATATATTAAACTTTGTAGTACATATCTGCTATTTGTATCTGTATCTGCACAAATATTCAAATATTATATATCTGCATCTAATTTTTAGATACAAATTCATATACAGTTGGATAATATTTGATCTGTTTGCACCCCTATTTAGAACAGGGTTTTTCAAAATAATCTCAAATCTCCATCTAAAGCAACGGATTTAATCGATGGACATTGGATCAAATATAGTATGATGCTCCGTTTAAATTGTGAGATTCGTGTACAAATTAAAATTATAAATTTTTCTGTTTATTTAAATCGAGGGCATTACAATTCAGGTAAAACATCGCACGAATTTGATCTTCTTTCTCATAGTTTATTGAGCTTTACTTGCTACATCCTTGATCCTACACATGTAATACATTGCCAAGGTAGCAATAATTCGCCAGGTGAATCTGTATACTATTTATTTAGTATTTATCATTTGTTAATAATGAAATATTTTATAGATAATTGTTCAATCAAATTAACAAGATAATGACATTATTCAGCGGAGTTGTCATGTAAAACTTTTCTTTGAATTTGAACATTCCTAAATTCTCTAAATTCTCTTGCGAAGAGATTCTTGAGTAACAGAAAAGAAAGCACAGTTCTCATTTTTTTTCCTTCTTTCCATGAGCGAGAGGTACTTCGAAAATCATGAAGAGTAGTGTGTGTATGGCATAGAGATGGAAAATTCCAATAGAGTCGTCTCTTCATGAGAATATAAGCACTTAATTAAATCATAAAATTATGAGTCAGTTGTAGTAATTAACTTTATGTCAACATAAAAATCAGTATATTAACAAAACAAAAAAAAAACAAGAAATCGATAAATCCGACAACAACATCGTGTCGATACTTGATAGGTGATGTTTAATGCGTATAATCACCTCCGCTAGACTAAGATTTGAATTGTCAATATAGTTATTTTTTTTTATTATGAAAGAACTCCAGTACACTCCAACATCTTTTAGATACTATTTTGACAAATTAAATGTGTTTTTCTGAAGAGATAGGAGTACTCATGTCACTGCACTAAATCTGTGATTCTATTAGTAGTTATTCTATTAACATCATTATAAAGAAAACATAATTTTATGTCCGTTTTTTTCTTATTCAATTCGTCATTTCTTTCCACAACACCAACATATTTTTTTAAATGAAATGACATTCACATATAAGTAGGTAGGTACGCCAGGTTTTTTTTTTTTCCAAAAGAAACAATCCTTCCTGGATAATATATATTTTGCGGATAAATTGTCATTGTTGGTCAATTTATTGGTATTCCAAAAAGAGAGAAGACATCCATCATATTTATATTAGATAGGCACATGACAACTAATTATCAATAGATAATTATGATGGAATTAATAGTTTATTGAATGCGCAAAGCATTATTGCCTACGTCAAGAAGTTTGGTGATAGGTCATTACAGTGTTGTAAAAAACAATATGCGGTCGTCGGACGGACATGGTACCGTAAAGTGATTAATAAAAAATAATTGGAAATAATTGGCCATGATTAGAAACAATCAGCCGATTAGTCGGAAAAACCGTAATGGCTTGGTCACCACCAACGACTAATCGGCCAATTAATCAGTCTAAATGGATATTTTTTACAACACTGGGTCATTAGGCCTAAAAAACTTGGAGCAGGTTTGTTGAATAGAATAATTATTAGAGTTTTTGAACTTCAATATTTTTAAAAATCTCTGCAGCAAAATTAGAAGAATGATGTACTATGGGGGTTTCTCTTTCTCAGTCTCTGGTGAACCTACTTCATAGGTATAAGTAATAATATATACTTAAAAAATAAGATATTAATATTTTAATTTGATGCGTAACTTGTTATGATTATCTCTTTTTTAGTCCCCAATTGTTCCCACGTCAATCTCCCTCTAATGAAGTATTGCGGACCCCGTATCCACGCATCAACCTTCTCCAATCGTCCCGCGTCAATCTTTCTCTAACAAAAATTGTTGATCTCATAGGTATAAATACTATAGTGCATAGGTATAAATAATTGCAATATTTGATATTAATATTTTTAGACCTTATCCAGTGTCATATGTAAAAAATACTTGCAAGTATAGGTATGAATAATTGCACAACGAGTAATAAATATTTGCGTGACGACGAGCCTGAAGACGTTCGTGGTTGTAGATTCGCAAAATTTCTCACAGATCGTCAGAAATATGGACGAGATTGAACGGAGAAAAAATAAACTCTCCTCTAAAAACATGTATGGTCCTCCCATATAGTTTGGAAAACGTTCGTGGTTTTAGATTCGCAAAATTCCTCATAGATCGTCAGAAATATGGACGAGATTGAACGGAGAAAAAACAAACTCACCTCTAAAAACATGTATGGTCCTCCCATGTAGTTTGAGTGATCCCCCATAGATATTTATGGTGCGGGTACGTTTGAGAGATTTGGTTGGAAAAACAATTATTTACGTAAAAATTGTTTACCTCATAAGTATAAATATGTGCATAGGTATTAATGCTTTAGAAAAAAAAATTCAATGCTGAAGTTTTGCGACCCCCAGATAGTTATGGTAGTTATGGTGCGAGAATTTTGTGGATATTTGAGTGTGAGTCCTGTTATCAACTTTCTATTAAATAATATAGCAAAAATGTTGTATTTAAAAATAGAGGGATGCTTTGGTGGACATAAGGACCTATTTGTAAAATGAACATATTTTCATTTTCAAAGTTCAAACAGTCGATCTGACCGTTCAACATTATCTCCATATTAAAATGTACTTGGAGGTCAAATTTTACATTTTTTTGAATTTTTTACTATTTATTAAGATGGTTACAAAATCGTTGTTTTTCAATGGTCTGAAAACAACGATTTTGTAACCATCTTAATAAATAGTAAAAAAATTCAAAAAAAATGTAAAATTTGACCTCCAAGTACATTTTAATATGGAGATAATGTTGAACGGTCGGATCGACTGTTTGAACTTTGAAAATGAAAATATGTTCATTTTACAAATAGGTCCTTATGTCCACCGAAGCAAATGCCTTAAAAATATAACATTTGGTTTGATACGCATAATGATAATGAAAAATATACTAAAAATGTTGGGTGTGTTCTGCAAGAATTTTGTTTAAAAACCATAATTAGAAAAATCCAAATTAGCGAACCAACATGATTAGTTCGGTATTTTCAAAAACCGTAAGAACCGAGATGCCAATTCGGTCCCCAATTTTTTTCCCCTGGGACCGAATTGGCATTTTGGTCCCCCCCCTTTTTCACACTTTTTTCACAGAAAACTATGTTGCCTTCCGTGTAGCACCCTGGGACCGAGATCCCAATTCGGTCCAGGGTATTTTTAGTGGGGACCGAATTGGGATTTCGGTCCCCCCCCCCTTTTTTTTTAGAGAGAAAAATAGCTAAAATGATGAAATATAACACTAAAAAAATCGAATTTTTTTTCCCTTTGTCAAATTACTTTTTTATAGCATATTTATATTAAAATACGCTAAATTACTTGAAATTATGTTGATTTATGCTGATTTACACTAAATTACTTGAAATTATGTTAATTTTTGTTAAGAGACAAATAGCTAAAATGCTGAAATATAACACTAAAAAATTGAATTTTTTTAAAATATTTGTTAGATTACTTTTTTTTATATATAATTAGCATATTTATACTAAAATACGCTAAATTACTTGAAATTATATTAATTTACGCTGAATTACACTAAATTACTTGAAATTACAATAATTATGTAGAATTATGCTAGAATACGGTAAATTACGCTAAATTACGTATGAATAGGGATGATATCTTCACTGAGAAGGCGAAAAACGACGGTGAAACTTCAAACGGCCATAAAACGGCGCTCGAGTGTTTGATTTCAGCAAATGACCACTTTTCGGAAAGCTTGTGAAAATGCGCATGCGTCTTTTCACGCGCATGCGTCCGTGCCAGCGATGCCGGATTGCCAAATTCAGAATCGCCAAAAAATAAAGAGAAGGGCCTCAAAACTTCAGTTGAAGTTTTCGATTGAGATTTTCACTTTTATTGTACAATCTACGTAGCTCAGTAAATTAGTTATATAATGAACTTGTAGAATACCAATTTTTATTATTTTTGGAATTTTTTTACTATTTTTTATGATTTATGAAAGATGGCACAAAATCAGCCATATTCATACATAATTTAGCGTAATTTACCGTATTTTAGCATAATTCTACATAATTATTCTAATTTCAAGTAATTTAGTGTAATTCAGCATAAATTAACATAATTTGAAGTAATTTTGCGTATTTTTAGTATAAATATGCTATCAAAAAAGTAATTTGACAAAAGAAAAAAAATTCGATTTTTTAGTATTATATTTCATCTTCTATTAAAAAAAAGGGGGGGGGGGACCGAAATGCCAATTCGGTCTCAGGGGAAAAAAAAATTGGGGACCGAATTGGCATCTCGGTTCTTACGGTTTTTGAAAATACCGAACTAATCATGTTGGTTCGCTAATTTGGATTTTTCTAATTATGGTTTTTAAAAAAAATTCGCAAAATAACCCAAAATAATTGGATTGAAACGGTCGCGATCTCAACTTAAAAAGTCTCTGCCTTTCACGAGCTCATTGGCATAATAATGTCTGTTCAGTCAATGAAGTATTAATTCGATTACAATTATCTATCGATCATTAGGTTTATTACGCGAATGCAGTATAAATGTGATGGATGCCTTTATATTTTATAATTGGAGTTCTACAATGACAATTAATCCAACATTTTTAAAAATGATTGTTGTTCATTTACAACACCGAAATTTTTATTAATACCACTGTCAAAAAAAAAATCACAAATTATGAGAAATTTGAAAAATATCAGGGCCTCCAAGTCAATCTGCGACTCTATTCTTAGGGGGCGCAGATTGACGTTTAGGCCCTCCAAAAACAAAAAATGCACTGTAATAAATTGATATTTAAGTTTTTGAGGGGCCGTAGATTGACTAGGAGGTCCTGATATTTTTTGAATTCTTCAATTTCAGTGGTATTTTTTTTTTTTTTGAAATGGTATTAATAAAAATTTCGGTTTACAACAAAACCACGTTATCATAGTTTAAGCATGGGAAAAAGATAACAACAGATAAATAGAATAGTATCAGTTTGTTTATGAAACATCCACACGAAGCATATTTGAAAAAAATCTGTTTAACACTTTAACTTTAGTAATTTTTTTAATAAATAATTTTTACTATTCTTAAGAAAGATGACAAAGTAACTGATTTCTGTGTATTACCGTAGAATCTATTCCGAAAGTTCTAATTTTTTACTTATAATGTACTCTTTTTTAGTAATTATATGATATATTTCAATATGCTACTTCTCATTTTCAATTTGTACTACACTATACATTATATACAGGTTTGGAGTTTTAGCCTTGATCTATCTGTTAAATCATTTTAATTTATATAAAATTTGTAAAAAATATATGAATAATGCATATATAAATTAACTAAAAAATAAATTGATTTGAAAGATTCAACAAAGGTAAATTAGTCTATTTGTATTAGAAAACCTTTATATATTACTAGCATTTTATAATGTTATCATGTACAAATTTGTATAAATATTAGATTGCAAGTATATTGGTTTCCTCCAATATTTTTTTATCATTATTTTGGTTGATTCCACCATATGCATGCTATTGAATTGTAATTCATAAATATACAACTCTTTCAAAATATTTAAGTTCATATAAATACTGTGATATGTCATATTATTTTATTTACATATCATTACAAAGTGTGTTTATACTTGTCATATTTCATACTATTTTATTTACATGTCATTACAAAAGTGTGTTTGTACTTTTCAATTTTCATAAATCGGAAACCAATATTTTTTTTATCGTTAATCAATGTCATATATCTGGTATGTGTTTGTGTTGATCAATGTCATGTGTGTGAGTCCCAAAGAACATGGGAGACAATTAGAAACCATAATGTTTAAACGATCAGGCAAACTTATAAACAATTAATGTTTGTTATCGCCAAAGACTAGATTGCCTAACTCTTACCCATCAATTCACCATATATTTATTTTAAATTTAATGACGTCAATAACAACCTTTGTGATAATTTTTAGATGTTGTTTAAGCTTGTAACCAAGTCTAATATGGAATAAGATGAGATTAATGTTGGGATACAATGTTGGAATACGGTGCACATTAAAAAGGTACATTTTAAAAATTTACTATTATGTAACACGCGATCTTACGGTAGAACAAGCAATCAATCACATGTAGTTTATGGATATTGCAAAACGTGCGATCAAGCAAGTGTTTTATAGTTTATGAATATTTACAAATGGGGGTCTCAAATGAATTGTCACAACGTGGAGATAATATCAGTAGTGTTAATTTTGTAATTTCGAGACTGTATTAGCGGAAATCTGAGAATGAAACATCTTTCTCTCTCTTCACACTTCTAATTAGTAGTTATTCTAACATTTACAAAGAATAAAAAATAGCAGTTATTCTAGCTATTTCAAATAACAAAAATGTTATTTGAATGCACGTTATTATTCCAAATAACCTCTATTTTAAAATAACTTATATTCTTAACGCATCCAAAGATACCTACGTAACCTGAGGTTATACGGATTCATGTACAGGTGCATGTCACGAAGCAAGCGATGTTCTCGAACTGGCACGTCAATCTGCAGCGGCAGTCGTTTTTAACCGTTGAAAGTAGTATCAGGTGTAGTTGGCATTTAAATTTGTACCTTTGTCAGAAAAAAGAAAACCACAAGAAAAATAATCAACAGTTTTCTTTTGAAATTTGAAGTCCTTGAAATGGATTTTGTTTTCTCTCCCACCATAAAGTCCACAAAACTACCCCGGTTAAAATTACACAATATCAAAATTTTAATAATAGTAATAGCATTTAAAAGTCAAAGACCAACAATAGTATGACGACTGAAGAAAAGTTGTCAAAATTAGCTACCAAACCATATTATCATGGCATGGCAGTACCGTAATTTTACAATATTGCTTGTTTGAATCATATTTTCTACATTCAAGCTTTAATATTTAAGTACAATTAAATTAAATTATGATCGCCGTCTTTAAAAACATAATAATAGACTATCTCATGATATGACCTCAAAATGATAAAATTTAACACATAACATATTATTGTAATCTGTCAAATTTGTAACTAAACAAACTTATTTTAGATAAATTTTACACACAAAAAAAAAAAATGCCAAGGTCGATACAAAATTTTAGATCTTAATAAGCAAGAAACAAGTCCCGGGAGATGTTTTTCTGAAAAAGATTAAATGCCGGAATTAATAAGAATATTTATATTAAAAAACAACTTTGCAATTTTAAATTAATTCCTCAAAATTCACATTCCTCAATAGAAAATTTTATGGGAGTAGAACTAGGATGTTTGTAAGCTCATCAAGTCTTTTGGTAGACTTAACTTCAAAACTTGTGAATTTGATTTCAAACGACGAATTCAAACCGTTAAAATCAATTTACTTCACAGTGTTGTATGAGCAGGGTTCAAATGCCTTCATTTTTTACGCCTCCACCGTGTCTTCATTTTTGAAATGTTAATAACTTAAAATTTAAAACATAAACGTTAAAATAAAACTATTATATGTGATCTATATGATTTTTATTACGTACTCATTAAAAAGTACCACATTTTGATATTGTTTTTATGTGAATCAATAAATTGAAAAATGAACGTCTAGAAATTATCCTCAGTACATTTTTACAAGCTCTTGATAACAAATACAACAAAGTTAAAATATCATAATTTTTTACATGTCAATGGATAAAATGATATAGATAATATTCAACACTTTTATATTGACTATTAAGTTTTATTAAGTTTTAAATTTTGAGTTACTAAAGTTTTTAAAAACAGAGACATGATGGAGGCACAAAAAATAGAGGCATTTAAACCCTCCTCATGTTGTATTTATATACAAAATTTATATAGTATTCAATTAATTTAGTATAAAGTTAAGCTTTAGATTATGATAAAAAGTAACACATTTAAATTAATTAATAAATTTTTATTTTTAACCGTTTTTTACTTCATAATAAATTAATTAAAAAATTATAAATTCTACATATAAATGCATCATTTATAAAATAAGTTAATTTCAATAATTTAAATTCATAATTTAAAATTTATTTAAATTTTAAAGTGAAACTCATCAAAAAATTTGATGGTTTCGTGAACACCATCTACTAAATGGTTAATTCCGTGCAAACTCTGGTTTGTGGGCCCCGCGTTGAATACTATATTGTCAAACAATACAACATTCAACGGAGACAATATAGCGCCCGCAAAGGTTTCGCTTGAAGGGTTGGGATTTGGTCCAATGCCCTTTGGACCGATCTCGTGTCCAAATGATGTTTTAAATCGTTAATTCAGCGACTTGACAGATGTGGAAAGAAATGAAATTTTATACTTTTTTTAGTGTAGAAGAGGCAACTTATATGTGTTTGTTAATTGTACTTTAGTACTTAAATATTGGACATGTCCAGTGCATCTATTTAAAGAAAATTTAACTCTGTTGAAAACATTTAATTTTTTGGGTCATCTAAGACGAGAGCAAAAAAACTTCAAAACCTGAATTATGTAGACTATAGAAGAAACTTTTGCTCATAAATTTTTTAATTAATTTTCCTGAGAATTTATAATTTCATTTAAAACCTTAACATTTAATTCCTTCTTTATTCACTAAAAAAACATTATCTATTTTTTCTTCCATCCATTTGAAAAAATAAAGAAAGAAAATAAAACAACATCAATTCATAATTGTGATTCACGTACCCTTGAATATAGATATATTTTTTGACAAAACATATATGTAAAATAGAACAAATAACTAGGAAACGATAATATGTATTGTTACTCTACAACCAATCAAGAGGCAGCTTTAGCTATAAGTAAAAAAATCTTAACTAATTAATATATGCTTTCGTGTTGGTTAATTTAAAATTAAAATAGCATATCATGTTGAACAAATTTTAATTACTGAAAGAATAAGAAACAATTAAAAGCACAAGTTAGATATTTTTGTTAAGGTTCACAAGTTAAATTTGTATTTCTTATCTTCATCTTTATATTTTTATTTATTTATTTTTAAAATAAAATTGTCACCAATTAGCATATGAATTTTGTAATAAAAAAGGAGAATTTGAGAGGTAATGGATGCCTCCATTGTTTAGTGTGCAGCTTAGTGTTCAAACAATAAATAAATAGTTGCCTTGTTTTTTTTAAACGGACGTGAAAAGACAATTTCCTATTATCACTTGTTCTCTCAATTAACGATTAAAGAGCGGTTTGGACGAGATATGGTCCAAAGGGCATCGGACCAACTCCTCACCCCTTGCTTTAGTATCCAATTCTGAATTGTTTACCTTCTTAATTCCCTATTTTATTCGGATCTGAAAAAATCCAAATCAAACAGCTAATGTGACAATGTCGAAATTTATTTATAATTCCAATTTTGAACCGTCGTCAAAAACCAGCATGTGCAGCCCGGTACCAATGGTTATAGACCAATTCTCTGACTCTATCATACTGGTAAAAGATCCAGCAGCGACTTTACTTTCCTAGCAATTGCTGCAGCTTCCTTTCCAGAACACATCTCTACAGATCTACTGGAATAAAATTAAAAGACCGTACCATCTACCTAACCCTCTCCGTTTGGTTTTCTGTGGCAAAATCATGTATAATGATGTAAGAAACAATATCATCCTTTGGAGCACCAGTCGCCACTTGAACGTGTTTAATTATTTTTCGATTGTCTTTAACTTAATGAACCATCTATTATTTGATAAAAATATAAATATTGTTTTCTCCGAACTTCGGCTCGTGAATTTATGGAACCATAGTGACTCGCTACGCTCCGGGAATAAAAAAGATGCCGTATGAAATCGAAGGCCAAACTGCAGACCCACCGACACTTCTGAGATATCTCAACTTTTGCGTGACCGACGTGTCCGGTGCCTATTTGGGGATAGCGCGGGGGCCAGTATTATTTGTGCTTCTAGATTCGTGTAGAACTTATTTGAATGGTTGCGATTTTCCATAAAGTCACGCAAAGTTTGAGATATCTCAGAGGATGCGAATTTCCGACACTCGCGATTTCCATGCGCATCTGGAGACAGCTAAGATCAGGGCGTCCTTAAAAAATTTCAAAATATCTTACTAACAATCTAACATTCTAGCACCGTGACCAGAATAAAAATTTTAAAAGTAGCCTGATAATTGTTTCTCAGACTGAAGTGAAAACGGATCGGATACGGATTAGACAGCGGTAAAATTATATTCGTATCTGTTTTTATTTTTTTAGATACGGATACATATCGGATATTAGATAGATACATATGGATATGGATGGTATATATTTATTATTTGGATACGAATAATTAAAATTCAAAACTATATTCGTACCACTATTAGCATGGATATTCAGATATTAGATATCTGTATCTAATTTTTGAATACGGATTCAGATTCGGTTGGATAATATCTAACCCGTTTTCACCCTATTCTCAGACGAATCTCCAAGCAAATACTCTTTGAGTATTCTCCGTTCAATGTTCATATCCAACTCTTTTAAAGCTTTATTTACAATTTTTTAAAGCACTACTCACAAAGATGGAGGTAGTACAATTGGCTAGATGAAAAAAATTCTAGAACTATAGTTATTTAAAAGTTGAGAGTTCGAGCTCAGCTCACGACTTCGCAGTCTTTGCAAAGATTTAAAAAATATATATATAAAATGTCACTCACAAGTCTTTAAATTTCTGTCTACAAATTTTTAAATCCTGAAACCTGAATAATTCAACTCCTAACTATTACAATTTATGGACACTTAATTTATTTTCCAAAATTAAGCATCAGTTTATTTAAAACTTTAAAAAATATTTTAATGCACCTGAAAATTCAGAGATTAATTTAAATTTTTTAGACAATTGTAAGAATCAAAATTTAAAAAGTAAAGAAAAACTAGATTTTATAGACCTTAGTTTCTCCAGTTAGAAAAAAAAAATTAAAATTAAATTTATAAAGAATGCAAAGAATTTGGTAGTGGGTGGGATTTGAACGGACCAAATCATCCTCCTCAGAAATAAAGGTGAGCCCGAGATCCCGGAAAAAACGGACGGACCGGATCTGCACGCAGAAAATTTCATGCGGGAAAACCAAGATCTCAAGTCCTATTATAACATATCAAGTATCAAGGGACAGCCTGCGTATCATAAGGGGTCCGGCCGACAAGTCTTCACAGCCACATGTTTCTGACCTCCCATGCTCGTTGGACGTTGGGTCCTAATCTCTGATGTGGCGCTGTGTAGACACCTCCTCTCCTCGGAAAAAAAAAAAAACCATAAACAGGGCAGGGCATATTCTCTCTCGAATTCAGAGTAGGTCCGATGCCCATCGGACCTACCTTGGTTCGATGGGTATGATGACCATCCGATCTGCATCAAGATTCGTGTATTTCGCATCAACATCCGTGCAAGTCTGTATTAATTCCTGCACATAGATCTTGATGCTAATCGTACGGTGCTAGAGCGAATTGAATCTAAATGTAGGTCTGATGCCCATCGGACCTACTCCTATCTCTTCTCTCTCAGCTTCCTATTCTTCGTCTCCCCTTGGAAGTGCACTCACCGACTTGACTGTTCGTTTACACATGGAACGTATTTGTACAAAAAAAGGTTTCCTCTCCCCGACAATAAAATAACTTGCCTGACAGCTAATCACACGACCGACAAGTGACGAACTGACGACTCCTTTTGTGCACCAGGTGCAGTGAAATGATATCGAATGCAACCAAATCTTACCACAGGGAAAATATCTGCTTTAAGTAACCGATAAGCCTATAGTTCGCTAGCATATTATACTCTATGGCGAGCCCGTATTTATTCGTTTTTAGTGACCCGCTACATATGACATACATTTCAAGTTATGTACGGAGTAAAACTAACAACGCTTGAAGCGTGGATTTGGACTTCGCTTTCTTTGTTTATGGGCATTTTCCCCGTGAAATTGGCTTTCTTTTTCATCCGACGCAATTGACAGGTTGGCCTAGAAAAGTCCACCTCTCCCTCCAAGAAAATGTAAATGGTACTGGATGACCACACCAGAAAAGACCCGGAGTCACTGACAATTGGGAGCAGAGGTACTCTTCACTGGACATGTCTGAGGTGGTATACCTGGAGTATCGAGCTATTTCCCACTACCGTCAAGTCTACCTTACTTGCTCTTTAAATTCACCTCCTCTGCAACCTTTCTGCCTCTCTCCCACCTCGCTTCAGATCTCCGTTTCTTGTAAGTCCGCTTTACTAAAGCCTCCCTCCTCTTTCAATTTCTCTATCAAAACCTAGATCTACTTCCTTCTTTCTTCTTCCTCTTCCTCTTGCTTCATTCCCTGGCCCAAGCTGCTAATATTTTATTTATTAATCAATATCCTACCTCCCATTAGCGGTCCTCCTCCTCTTCCAATCAACCAATTTTCCTTTTGGTTGGTTAATCGATCTCCCTACTTCAAGGAGGTCGATTAACAAAATAGAGATTTCTTGGGAAAAAGGTGAAGATAAAAGAACTTAAAAGCTTCGCTCCCCACTTGAAGCTATATACCTAAATGGGGAACCAATGCGGGGGACCTGTTCCTTCACAGTACGGATACACGACATCTGAGAGCATGTATGCTGATCGGTGCCTTGATCTAGAGCCAAGCTCCACTGTCACCAGCTCGATAATCAGGCGCGGCCTTGATCCCATATCTAGTCAAGTTTTGAACCACAAAACCTCTAATATCCGGGATTTGTTCGAGTTTGGTCGAGTTCTAGGTCAAGGTGAATTTGGCATAGTCTACCTATGCACTGAGATCTCCACAGGGATTGATTATGCATGCAAAACAATTTCCAAAAGGAAATTGCTCTCAAGACAAGACGTGGAGGATGTAAGGCGGGAGATACATATCATGCATCACTTGTCTAGCCTGGAAAATGTGGTTAAGATCAAGGATGTCTACGAGGATTCTAACGCTTTGCATATTGTAATGGAGCTGTGTGGTGGAGGTGATTTGTTTGATAGAGTTACCCATGGGGGGTGTCTTAGTGAGAAGAGAGCAGCTGAATTGATGAGGATCATAGTCAGGTTTATCCAGTCTTGTCATTCTCTTGGGGTTATGCATCGTGATCTTAAATTGGAGAACTTCATGCTGACAGATAAGGGTGATGACTTCTCAATCAAGGCTATTGATTTTGGTCTTTCTGTGTTCATCAAGCCAGGTGAGATTTTAATAGCAATTCTATTTTCTCATTTATCTTCGACTTGAAAATTGTGTTAATTGGTTAGTTAGGTCGGCTCTTTTCTGTTCATTTCTTATTAAGTTAATAATAAAAATGCTAAGATCTGCGTAATTGTAATTTAAATTCTCTCTAAGACACTGGGGTTTAGGTGAAACTTATTATGGTGACTTTATATAATTTTATTTTTGAGAGTCATCAAGTTCACTAAATTTTTTATTGCTGCAACCCTGTCAAAGCAATTTATTTACTATAATTATTTTCTAATTAGTTGTTGAGATGATTAAATTATGACCCTGAATATAGCACAAATTGTATATGTTTAACTTTGTATATTTGGTCTTAGCAGAAATTATATGTTTGACTTTATATAATTGGTCTTAGTGTCCTCTGAGATGATGGCGAGGATAAAAGAAACTTGATTTGATCAATTCCAAAACTGATGGTCGACTCTCTTTATTTCAGTATTTTTTCCATCCTCAATCCACAAAATTCAAATCATTAATCTCATAATCCAACTTTTTTAATTAAATAATGGGGTTGTGAATTGGTTTACACAACATTTTAAATCCATGGCCCAACTTGTGTCGATTAATGATTGTTCGGCCTTTCGAAATGCACAAAACTCTTTTTACTATACTAAAGTGAAAGACTGAATCGCCCAAGACTGATGTTTTACTCGTACTCTTACTTTTAGTTGTATGTGTGTGCCTTCGAGTGCGCCTTATTGGAAAAGAGATCTTAGCTGGGGAATCAAGGGGGTGTTAATAATGATAATAATAAGGATCAGCTACTGAAATTAAAATTCAGCAGTATCAAATGCTACAAAAAACTGATGCGAGGTTCACAACTGAGTGATTTCTTCTTCTTCTTTTTTGTTCTTTTTTCTTTTTTCTTTTCAGGTGACGGATGACTATATGCAGGTGGTACTGCCTAAGTATCCACCAGATATTGCGTATGTCTTCATGTCACCACAAACATTATTTTTTTACTCCTCGCCAGCTGTTGATCCTATCTTGCTCCACATCTGTTGTGCCTCTGAAAGAGTTCGCAATTTGTTAGCCACTTGAATTTCAATTTCTAATGCTTTTGTATTGAGGTCTGTATTAATGAAAAGGGCAGTCCAGTGTCACGAGCTTCATTTCATTTTAAGTTCTCAGGGGGTGTTATATATGTGCTCTCATGCCCATTATTAGAGAGGTTTTTTTTGTGGGCCCAATCCCATGAAATAGCCTTTCTAAAAATGGAGGTGAGGCCATGATCATCTCGAGACCTTAAAATGAAAGAAGCCTCATGGCACTGGGCTGCCCTTTTTTCATTTTGGTGTGTCTGTTTCTTGTGAATCACAATATATTTAGCAGTTTTATCAAACCATGGGGGTATTGGCCTTATTCAAAGATAAATTTTAGGCGGTCTATGATTTTTCTCGAAATTTTTACTTTAATAAATATGCTCCTACATATACATATACTTTTTCTTCCACATTATGACTAAGAATTCTCTTCTCAGTTTATATATGAGCGTGCATATACCTGCTTTCCCTTTCATAACTGTAGATATACTTTTTCCTGCACATTATAACTAAGAATTATCTTCTCAGTTTATATATCAGTGTGTATATACCTGCTTTCCCTTTCATAACTCTAGATAGTGTGATATGGGTGCAGTCATACAAAAAACAGTGCAATTTCTTATCATCCATAAATTATCCCTACTTATTCTGAGTTAGAAATAGTTTACTCTTTTATTTAATATTTTACTTTTTCTGTTTCATTAATGATGAGCATCACACTCATTTATATCTATATCACTTTGATGTGCTAAGTAACCTTTCTAACACTTTGTCCTGATATATGTTATTTGTATTTCCCCAGGCCAAATTTTCAATGATATAGTTGGAAGCCCGTATTATCTTGCACCTGAAGTGCTCAACAGACGTTATGGACCTGAAGCCGATATCTTCAGTGCTGGTATTATACTCTACATATTGTTGAGCGGTGTACCACCATTTTGGGCAGGTATAAATATTATTTTTGAGAATAGTGTAAACTTTGCAGCCAGCGAAATAATGTTCAGTGTTGCTAAGTTTGACCTTGCTTACTTTTGGTATCTTTATTCAGACAATCAGCAAGGGATATATGAGGCGATTAAGAAGGGGAATATTGATTTTGAATCCCAACAGTGGGCTCTAATATCTGACGGTGCAAAGGATCTTATAACGAAAATGCTTTGTCCTTGCCCCTCTGAACGGCTGAAGGCTCATGAAGTGCTAAGTTAGTAACTACTCTTCCGTAGTTTCTGTTTAAAGTTGATGATCTCTAATAATTTGCGTTAAAAGTTGATGATCTCTAACAAAGTGTACTTCTTGTACAGGTCATCCTTGGATTTGTGAGAATGCAGCTGCTTCTGATGATACTCACGATCCAGCTGTTGTCTCTCGCCTGAAGCAGTTCTCTGAAATGAATTTGTTGAAGAGACTGGCCTTTCAAGTGAGTAAATCTTTTTGCTTCAATTCAACTTTACATTCTTGACATGTTCGTTTGGAAAAATAACTAACCATTTCTTTCCTTTTCTAATCATTATTAGGTAATAGCAGAGAACCTCTCAGAAGAGGAGACCGGTGGGATGAGAGCAATATTCAATGGGTTGGGTGCCGATGACAGTGAGGCTATTGCATTTGACAAGCTTAAAGAAGGCCTTAACAAATATGAATCTCTTGAGGATTCAGAGATTCAGCAACTCATGAATGCAGTAAGTTCATTTGACTTCCTAGCAGTACTGAAAATGTTGAGTATAATAAATAAATACTTAATTTCATCAAAATCTTGTAGGTTGATATTAACAGCAATGGCTCAGTGGAGTTTGTAGAGTTTATGGCGGCAACAGTTCCTCTCAGCAAATTGGAGCAAGAACACCACCTTGTAACTGCTTTCTCATTTTTTGACAAGGACGGGAATGGTTTTATCACTAGGGATGAACTTGAACTAGCTTTTGATGGTTACAACATGGAGCTTCTTGAAGACATAATCGAAGTAGTAGATCAGAACAATGTAAGCTACTTTTGCCTCAAAATTGCTTGTGCAATTGCAATCTGTCTGAAACCATTGGTATCATAAAATAAAGCCCCTGTCATTAAGAGGGATCAATGGTCTTAAGCAAAGGATATTCATTGAATATTCCTGTTTGACCAATTGACCTTCTTAATGGCAGGGGCTTTTTTTTTTTCTAAATTACAGTCCCCATTGAAAGGATGTTCTAAAGAAAATAAAAGCCCCTGTCGTTAAGATGCCCAAAAGATGAAGTAATATTCTGAGAATATTTCTGATCTCTTTTGGTCTCTTAACGGCAGGGGCTTTTTTTTTTTTTTTTTTTTTTTGAAAAATCGAAGTAATTGTTATATTCTATCAGATAAAATCCAAACAATTCCAATATCTTATCTAGGCAGCCCCTGTCATTAAGATTTCCAAATTTTCAAGCAATGATCTATTATGAATATTTCTTGATTTCTTGGGCTTCTTAATGGCAGGGGTTTTTTTTTTTCTTCTGAAGTCTGAACACCAATTAAGGTTTTGTCTTCATGTATGCTAATTAGAGACTTCATTTATTTTTCGTTGGCAAGTCTCTACCCACTTGTGGCCCAACGTCATTATCTAGTATCTACTTCTTTGTTTGATGTGGATTTTTTTTTTTCTGGCATTATTTGATGGGGCCAGTTACTAAAATTTAAGGGACCAGAACAAAAGAGTAGCTGTCTTTATAAATCACGTGCAAAAGCTTCATAATTGGATTTTTCTGATGCATTCCAACATTTAAGCTTTCTTTATTTAGTTATTGTTATTTGGTGAACTAACAATTAATGCTTGCTTGATTTTGTTTTCAGGATGGTCAAATCGACTATAGTGAGTTCGTTGCCATGATGAAGAACAGCGCCGTGCAAATTGCACAGGAGCCCATGCAGAGAAACAGCTTTGAGATGGACATTGTAGAGGAACCTCAGCCTAGTTAGGTTTGAAAATAAATATAATCCCATTGGGCAGTGTTGTTAATTTGATTTATATCTTTGCTGTTACTTTCAACTGTCTGCTAGACTGAAACTCCTGGTATAATGTATAATTATTCGGTGTTATCTATTAATTTAAGTTAGGTTTGCTATACCTTTTTTTCCTTGGGGTGAGAAAATTGCTCATAACTCGTAACTTGCTCATAACTTGCTCGCTAAATGCTCATTAACAACTTGCTCATTATCAACTCGCTATAACTCGCTCATTAACTTAATGAGCCGAGCATGAGCATATCCCAACTCGTTCATAACTCGCTCATTAAGAAATTTGATCATTAATACACCGTTTTGGATTTGTACAGTTTTGAATTTGTATATTTTTAAATTCTACATTTTTATTATTGTTTTGATAATGCAAATTTGTAGGTATGTGACAAGGAGATAGCTTTGATCTTTGAGTATGTGACATGTAGGGTCATGAGAACGATAAGAAGATAGTTGTTTGATTTTGTTAAATTTGTTTATGGACAATTTTTTGTTAAATTATGTACTGTTTAATTAGGTTGGATGATGACAATTTGTTATATTCTAAAAATGAAAATTAGTTTTTGAATGATATATTTTAAACAACTTGGTAACCCGCTCATAATCAACATGCTCATTAACAACTCGCTCATTAAGCTAATGAGCCGAGCATGAGCATACTCCAACTCGCTCATTAATCACCCCTACCTTTTCTTATCATAAGTTAGCTACAAGCTGTATTCTCTTACCCGTCAGCTCTGTAGGAATTCTCATTCCTTGAGTTTAACTCAAATTTTGAGTTTAAATCTGGACCGTTCGTTTTGAATCTGCACAAATATTAAAGAGCTTGTGCATTACAGGTTACAAGCATGGTCCGAGTTCTGATCGGACGGTCCAGAGTTAAACTCTAACAGTGTGTTGAATTCTTAACGGTACGTTAATGCAGAGGATGCGGACTCTGGAGTGAACAAAATAAAATAAAAGGAGGAATTGATTAGACTAAGAGCATCTCCATCGCCTTGCATATGCAATTGCAAAATCCTCGTTGGCAATCGCACAATCCACGCTGGCAATTTCATTTCCGTTTTCTGCGATGCGGAGGTCTTTACTAATTCGAAAGCTTTCAAAAGGTTGCGCTGGCAAAATATTATATTTTCATTGGTTTATGTCTTGTCGCAACAGTCTTTCTTCTCTCTTCACCAAGTCGCTGATGTGGCATTAAAATGCAATTAAAATTCCTTTCAGCGATGCAGCAGTAGTGCAAGTCAATCTCCGAAATTTCAATTTCTTTTTTTGACAGCTGTATCCAGCAGTTTTGCAATTGCAATTCAATTTCACCAATGAAGATGCTCTAATCGAGAACATTTTTCGGAGACATTGTCACTCTCAAACATTCACAAACACACTAGTATCTCGACATCGAAATTTTTATTAATATTAAAAAAAAAAATTTAAATCTACATCCTGTTTGACAAGATTTCAAAAACTGTCTAAGCTGCAGATTTATTTTCCGATTTTAAGCTGAATTACTGCAAATTTATTTCCCGGTTTTGAAATTCCAGAACCGAAAAATAAATTTCCGGTTTTGGTTTTTGAATTCCAAAACCGGGAATTAAATTTCGAGTTTTAAGTTTTTTTTAATTAAACAGAAAATGTTATAATTTATTTATTTTTGTATTGAAATATTAGAAATATTTTATGTATTTCTTTAAAAATAGATGGAAGACTATATAATTTGATTTATTAGAAAGACTGCGACAAATAACCCGGATCAACATTTTTCAGGCTGGATTTTTTGCGGCTGTAAGAAAAATTAAAATATTTTTGTGTTATTGGAAAAAAATAAAAATATTTTGAATCCGAGTTATTGATCCCGGTACAAAAGTCACTTCTAAGTAAATACAGAAAATATTATAATCTTTCTATTTTCAAAAAAATAAAAAAATTGTGAGAAAAGACAATTTGTTGAGAATCTTTTTATTTTTTAATTTCCGGTTTCCCAAGGCAAAACTATCAACGAAGTGCACTTAATAAACTTAAAACCGGAAATTTAATTTCTAGTTTTGGAATTCCAAAACCAAAACAAGAAATTTATTTTTCGGTTCTGTAAAAATAGTGAGGTTTTGGGATGCCTATAGTAATTTGGCTTAAAACTGGGAAATAAATCTGCGGTTCGGACAGTTTTCGAAATCTTGTCTAGGATGTAGATTTTGAAATTTAATATATTTTTTTGAGATTAATAAAAATTTCGGCTCTCGACATAACAAATTTGTACAAGGTTCACGCTTAATATTAACATCAATTTGATACAAGTTGGTAAAAGATTGTATTTAAATTTTTGTAGAGTTGACTTATAGACATTCTAGCGGACAACATGACATGCTATGGTTATTGGTTAGTATCGAGTCGGACAATTTTAAATACGCCTTAAATCAATATACGATATTCAATGACATTGATCTATATAATAGATAAGTCGCGGCAATACTAAAAAAAAATAGACTTGATGCACTTTATTATTCATCAAGCTAAGTTAAACTTCTCAACAGTCTGAAATTAACAATGTTTCACGCATTTATCAACTAATACTCAATTTGTGCAAAATTTGATAGTTCATTATTCATATATTCAACAATGCACTCACAATTTTTTTTTATTATTATTTTCAAATCTATATCGATCAGGAGCGGATCTACACTATGCCCAAGAGGTGCTAAGTCACCTCATGATTTTGAAATTTTTAATTATGCATGTTGGAATTTAATTGATTTTTTTATTTTTTTGAAGTTTTTATATAGTTTAGCTCTCATCATAAAATATTAGATGTGTACTTGTAATCTAGTGGTTAAGACTCTATTTTGTTCTTGAGAGGTTTTGAGTTCAAGTCCTACTAACTACAAATTAATATTTGTGCATTTTAAGTTTCAGCCCCTTCTAACTAAATTTTCTAGTTCCGCACCCTGATATCGATTCCAAAGGAAAAACAAGATTGCCAAATATTCTATACTCAAGGAATCATATCTCAAATAATACATCTAAGACAAAAATAAGCTCAATCCATATTATATACATATGCTTGTGAAAGGATTGAATTCCTACACTATCCTTTCCAATATTAAGATCTGGTAGGCATGTAATCGGACCAGGTTCAGTGAAGTCAGACCTCTGGCAGCAAATTCTCAAATGAAATGGTCGCCTCCTGCAAACATAAGCAATGGACTTCTGTGAGAACTTCACAACAGATTTTATCAGATCCAAAAATAAAAAATGATTCAATATCAGGAAAAATTAGGTTTGGACGAAAAACTACACCACATTCATTTAGTTTTTGGATATCGCATCATGCTTAGTTTGAAGGGAAAGATTCACCATAAAGCCCCAATGCAATACTTCCAAGGCATGATTTTTAATTTATTTAAAAACTATTTTGAAAGCTAAGAGCAGGAAAAAGCAAACTTGCCTTCAATATTCCATTGTTGAACATAATACATCTTGAGGTCATTGCAGTATTATCACTAAGCAACCATCCAACCTCACATAGGGTTTCACCATTGTCTAGCTCCTTAAATACACTCCACAATTGCTTAGGTAACGCCAGAAGTCCAATCTCATCCCGGACTATGTTTTGAGGTTCATCTGCTGAGAACTGGCATACAAGCTCCTATTGACCAAAAAATGAATCAAACACTCTTAAATTGTACTTAGACCTTCAATGGAGCCTGAAGGTAGCTCACTGCATAAGTTTTGTTTGCTAATTGCAACTGTACCAAAAAAAAAAATGCTCAACAATACCTACTACATAAGGAACACTCTAAGCAAGAACCAGATTCACAAGAAACTGACGACTTGGACAAAAGCATCAACTTCAAGGCCGGTTAAGTTTTGCACAATGTCTAAACTTAGAAAAGAGATAAAATGGCTAAACATCCATAAATATTGGAAGACAGGAGGGCAAAAAGAGTAAAAGACCAAAGTCAATGAATTCTTACTGAACCACCAAATCTAACTAATGAAGCCCTTTTGCTCTCCCACCTCCCCGTTACTTTTGACGCCTCAAGTGCGCTTGTTGAGGCGAACCCAGACTCACGAACTGAACATGCGCCAAGCTGCTCACCATCACAGAACGGACCATACCACTGTTCAGAGAAAACTCTCACTCCATCCAAACTCAAACCTCCTTCGCCATTCAACCGAGTCACCTGAATCACCCGGACCCTGATTTCTTTATTAGCAGGGTCCATTAGGCAATGCTCAATTTCCAACTTTTCTCTTCCGTATTGGTCCTTAAAGGGCCAGGAGGCAACGTAAGAGCCGCTTGGGTCGTACCCCAGAGCAGAGGAAGTGTTCTTTATGCCACCAGCAAATCTTTGCTTGGCACTGTGTCTTGTAGCAGCATCGGCCTCGCACCCGACAGTTGGATAAAATTTTATGAGCTTGTAGTAGAGGATGTGGTTGTCGGTTTCTTCAGCCAGGGTCGGGCATTGGGTTTGCCAGTCAAACACCTGGATACAGGATAGAACAGTTATGGGTAAACAAAGTTTTTGAATTTCACTTGAAATTTTGGCCATTGCATGCTTGTACTGAATTACTTGACCTAACTGGTATGATATCCATGCAGAATTGCACTGTGCTTTTATTTAAAATGGTACTATTTGGTAAAATCTTGATGCTCAAACATTGATTCTGCCAACTTCAATTTAGTTTAGAATACATTTAAGAGAGGTAAATTAGATGACAAAAGGAACCACACAAAAATCAGAAACAAAAGCAAAACAACACTGATTATTGAATATTTTTCTATGAACCAGTGCCAGCTAGGAATCCAACAGTAATATATTGCTGCCAGATGGGATCAGAAGAAGGATAGAATGATCCACAGTTCAATTTTCATCCTAGGTTCAAGCTACTCAATTTTTCAGTTGGGTGGGGCAAGAAAAGATGCATGGTGCAGATGTAAAAACGAATTAAAATAGAACGCTGCAACTTGAACGGGCTTCAGGTTAGAAACATTGCAGAGCTACTAAGAAGAGTTTGGGGTCAGTTGTCCCTACTCATTTTTAAAGGCTGTATGAATAACATAGCTTTTATAAATTTGCTATATTTCTCCATAATTGACAACATTGGATGCAAGTTGCTCTTCTGGTTAGAAATTACAAATTCTAAGATGGCATTAGCTTCATGCTTTTTTTTCCCTTTTAAAAATAAATAGGGTCAAGCCCCTAAATTATAATTTATTGAGAAATTAAAGTTCAAAAGTTACAACCCGTCAATCCTCAATGAAAATTGAGAAGCCGGAAAATGAAACAGGAAAAGCATAGAAACGGAAATAGACTACAGTGACAATTTATGAATGTTTGTCTCACTAAATCGAAGACCACAGAAATCCAAGTACAGTGATGGGAGTACTAAAGAGCACATGATAACTAGTAGAAGAATGAGATGGAGAAGAAGCATTTGTTGAATAGATGATGGACTGTTTCCCCATCTGTTGTGCCTAGATAACAAAAGTTTGGAAGCTGCTACCCAGGCTTGCCTGGGTTGCATTTGATTCATGTTTTCTTTGGAGGATTTCAGGGAATACGGTGGAATAAGATTTGATTACTTGTTTGGCTTAAGCACTCGATAATTTACAAGTTAATCAAATTTCTAATAAACTGGCAGCCTTAAATGCCATGCTGAGATGTAGATTTTGTGATTCCATGGTTGCAAGGCAGAAGGCTGGCGCAAATTGATCGTTCATGCCCTTGTTGAGTTATCAAATTACCACACGACCGTAATAGCTAATCACTTTTTTAGCATTTCTTTGCTACTCTGTTGTTTTTTTCATTATTTTTGGCTCTCCTCTTTTCTCCTCCTTTCTCCTCACTTGCACCATATTGTATCTCCATCTTGCAAATCCGACACAACCTGCCTCCTAAACTACTCCATCAGTATGTTGTAACAGTTCCTCAATTCATTTAACCTGAAATTAACCTACAATAGAAAATGGTCTGATATTCATCTCATGTTACCATGCCTTCTGATCTAACATGAAGCTGCTGGTAATCAAGTAAAACTGGCCATTGTCTTCTCACGAGGGGAAATGAAACTCTAGTGAAACAAACTAAAGGAAAAGGGTTGAGCTGTGGATTGGATCATAGGTTTGAAACTAAAATGCTGTTAAGACAGTGATTTTAACTGCTTGGAGTAACTTTTTTATGAGTCTTTTATAAATTATAATTGATATAATTGATAGTAGATACTTTTTTGTGCAAAACATGAACATGGGTGAATTAGAAATAACTATATGCTACGGTATATTAATTAGGCATGCTAAAAAACATACCAAAAAATGCCTTCATTACCATGGGCAGCCAAACATGAAATCATTTGATATTTCAGCATTCTTGTAAATCTTTATTCCTGGGTATGAGATTTCTGGGAATACAAGAACATCATGGATTCTAAATAGCTTCAACCAGAAAACCTCTAAAGGAAATAAAAGCCTCAATACTACACTCGATATTAAGTTACAATTTCTGTCATAACAGAATGACAAAACCAACCCACATTTTCTTTCAAGTTATGTGATGGAAAAAAATTAAGCGGCTACTGGTAAACGTAGCTTGATCCTAATAGAATATAATTAGTAGTTTAGGCATAACCGAGGTTAACTGGGAGCTCTGATCAGACCACCTCCAAAATGGTAAAAAAAAAATACCAAATATGTTACCATTAAAGTATACATTAAACTGGTCTCCTCGGTTAGACCTTTAAATTTATATTAATATTCAACGAATTAACTAAACTACAATATGGCAAAGAATAATCCTACCTGAACACCCCATTCCCGATACGCTTCCGGCACGACCTGCTCAGGGAGCTCTACTGGCTTTCCATCTATGGTGAAGTCAGCACCATATCCATCCCACTCACCAGACACTTTCTTTGCAAATTCGACCCACTCTGCATTTATCATGGAAAACACAGTGTAATTACTCATGAATCAGTCTTAATGTTTCAAGGGAAGATATAATTTCTAGTAAAAAAGGTAACTGGTACTGGAGCCAGTGTTTTCTTTGGCTGCTTCTAAGGTGATTGGAGTCGTCGTGGTGGCAGTCGAAGAAGAAGAAGAAGAAGAAGCAGCAGCAGTCATGGAGATTTGTTTTGGAGAAGTGAGATAAAGAATCGGTTTTGGGTTTCTGGGGAGGTTGACTGAGACGGGTAAAGTAGTATTTTGGAACAACACATTAGCTGAGAGAAGAGGCATCTGATCTGTGTAAATTTCTCCCTCGCTTGAATGGAGAGAATCGAGGGAGGATTGCGAGAAGCGAGGTAGTGATCTGGCCTGTAAATTTATATCAGCTATGGTAACAGAATATTTCTGTTTAGATCTCAAACGTCCGATCAGAATCCGCACGAATATTAAAGGTCTCCTTGCATTTCCCTTCGGGTCGGATTGGCTCGGATTCTGATCGGACGGTCCTGATCTAATCATAAATATTCTGTTACCACAGAGAAATGGACTCCTGGCCTGCGGCCAGTAGAAATCGGAGAAATACATGGCATGAAATTTTGATTTGGGTTTTAGTTATTGGATCAGATCCGAGTCACATAATGAGATCCGTGCATTTCTCTTCGGGTCGGATTGGCCCGGATTCTGATCAGACGTTCCTGATCTAATAAAAAATATTCTGTTACCACAGAGAAATGGACTCCTGGTCTGCGGCCAGTAGAAATCGGAGAAATACATGGCATGAAATTTTGATTTGGGCCTTCATTTAAACCTGATCTGGGCCTTACATGAACTCGAAAAAGGAATTAACCTGTTATTTTGATTTAATCGACGACTGATGACAATAAGGTGGAATAAATGGCACAGACATAACTAAATTCAAATTAAATAGATATCAAGTATATGTTCAAGTCAAAAAAGTAGTTGTCTGCTAGATTTATTTTATGTTTCTTTTTCTTTTTTTCCCAATGGAAATATTTTTCAAATCCAAAAGAAGGTTTTACTTATGTCCTTTGGCAATTGAATACAACTTGCCTTTGGGTGTATATTAAGTACGGAATTTGGTCGCGTATTATAATGCAACATCCTAAATTGAAGATAACAATATTTAATGAGTGAGGCTACGGTACTATGCATAGCACGGATTGGTCCGTGCTATAGCTCAATATTTGAGTTTTCAAAATTCTAACGGTCAATCCGAACTATTCAACATGATTATAAAATGAATATGTACCTGCAAACCAAATTTTACATTTTTTCAATTTTTTTTTACTATTTTCTTAGATAGATAGAAAATCACTTGATCTGAAAATTCTGGACCATAAAAAACAGTGATTTTCTACCTATCTAAAAAAATAGTGAAAAAATTGAAAAAATGTAAAATTTGGTTTGCAAGTACATATTCATGTTATAATCATGTTGAACGGTTCGGATCGACCGTTAGAATTTTGAAAATTCAAATATTGAGCTGTAGCACGGACCAATCCGTGCTATGCATAGTACCGTAGCCTCACTCATATTTAATCTTGGTGTGCTGCGCAAAGAAGGATTTTTTTTTTTCCAATTTATTATGGGCATATCTTAATTAGGTTTGAGGTACCATCTACTTTCTTGTTTTCCCGAATTTTTTTTAAGAGTAGGGTTCTAATGCCTCATCTCCTCATACCTCATCCATACCTCATGTTATTTATCTCCATTTTCAAAGTCTAAACTATCGATCCGACCGTTCAACATGATATTCATACTAAAATATGCTTGGGGATGAAATAATTTTTGCAATTTTTTTACTATTTTTTAAGATAGGTACAAAATCACTGTATCTGGACCATTCAAAAAACAGTGATTTTGTACTTATCTTAAAAAATAGTAAAAAAATTACAAAAATTATAAAATTTCATCCCCAAGCATATTTTAGTATGAATATCATGTTGAACGGTCGGATCGATAGTTTAGAGTTTTAGACTTTGAAAATGGAGATATATAACATGAGGTATGGATGAGGTATGAGGAGATGAGGCATTGGAACCCTCCTCTTTTTTTAATTACCAGCTCAAAATTTCAAAATTCTAACATTACCTTCGGTTTTTAAAAAATTCAAAACTTAGCACATCTGTATTGTGGTTCTGCGCACGAGTTTTCTCCGTTTTCAGTTCAATCTGAGTTAAATCTGAGTTCAATCTGATAACTTTTTATTTTTGCACATATCAACGGTTAAGTCCGTATTTTGAGATAATAAGATGATAACTAAAAGAATATCGGCTTGTTTTCAAATAAGCGGAGAAGAATTTTCTATTTATAAAAACACCAAACTTTGTTTCTTTCAAGTCCATAAAACCATTCATTATATGTACTTTTCTAACAAGGATAAGTAGTCTTTTATTATTTTGTGCAGAATAAAAGCTATTTTAAGGAGAAAATAAGCTTTATTTTTGTTAAACATCTGTTAGAAAAATTAGAAGTCTTACTAAAGTAGTAACGTGTTTAATAACAATGCATCCAAGTGCACTTGAAACTCTCCGGTCGTACATGTCCCTGTTTTGTTTCTTCAAAATAATAAACACAAAAAAAATATCCCCTGATTAATTTGCAATTTATTAATTGTGAAAAGACAGCAACACCATGTTAATTAATTAAGTACGACAGCTTGATTTGATCTCGTAGTTTCTTTTCTTTTCTTTTCTTTTTATAAAAAAAGAAAAGGTAAAAAAATGAAAGCATTCATAAATGGAAAGCATCCAGGGAAGATTGCATTCATAAATGCTTTTTATTTTGCTTCTCTGCCAATTCAATATGTCAAATTGGATTCCCACCGTTTCTTTTCTTCGCCAGCGGAACTAAAAAAAATAAGATTAATATAATTTTATTTTATAAGAAAAGTTAAAAATACCTATAAAAAATTTAATGAACAAAATTATAAAATTTTAATTTATAGTGAAATTTAACTTTCTTTTTCCCACACTGTTATTCGTCTCTGTTTTTTGGACGGAGTTGGTGGAAATCCGCCCATTTCTGTTAGAATTAAACAATTTTGATTCTAATCTGAATTGTATTTGTGTGTCATGGGGGCGAGTTATATGATGTAGGTTTCCACTCTTAGTTTTTATGCTGTTTTTTTTTTTAGTATTTGAATTTCCAGTAAATTTTATGCATTATTGTTAGGTGTTTGTCTAAATTTGAATATCTTATGAGAAAACATGTATATTCATATTCATGCTATAGGAGGGATCGGATTACACTTTTTTTTTACACATTTTGACATCTATTATTTTCAAAGTCCAAATAGTCGATCCAAACCATTCAACATGATGGATATATTAAATTGTGCTTGGAGATCAAATTTTACATTTTTTTGAATTTTTTACTATTTATTAAAATGGTTACAAAATCGTTATTTTCAAACCATTGAAAAACAATGATTTTGTAACCATCTTAATAAATAGTAAAAAAATTCAAAAAAATATAAAATTTGATCTCCAAGCACATTTTAATATGGTGATCATGTTGAACAGTTCGGATCGACTGTTTGAATTTTAAAATCGCAAAATTGACCTATAAAAAAACAGTGTCAAGATGTGTTAAAAAAAATGATGTAATTTGATCCCTCCTCTTCTTGCTAATACATATACAAGTCTTTAGATTAGAAGCTGTAATGCTGATATTTTCATTCAACAAGCATGATAACAATTCATAATATAAGCAAAGTATAAATCTCTTTTAAAGAAACTCTGGGTGATGCTTTTTAAATAAGTACTAAAATCGGACAGTTTTTTAGTTTAATTTTACTTTGAAATTAATTAAACCAGTGTTGGCTAAACATCTCTATCTTAATTTATTGCTCATTTACTCATGTGATACCTTCCCGTGATCATTTATTGCACCAATTTGTGGCTTCTCTTCCAAGTCGCTCCACTATTTCGTGTAATGGCCAGAACCAAGAACGCTTCAGCAAGCCACAGCCCTTTGTTTCCATTAAACAATAGTCTGCACCAATGGACACGTAGTACAAATTAACCTTAAGTAACCTTGCTTCTCTTTTTATATATCTATTCTGTTTTTCAAATGAATAAAAATAATACTTTTTAGTATTCAAATATTTAACAATTATTTATTTTTTGGAATATAATTTTTTTTTTTTTAGGAAAGAGAGCATAAGAAGTTATAAGAATATATAAATACGCACATTTACATAATAGTCCACTAAATATCTTTAATTTTATTTGAATTTAAGAGTGCTAAATTCTCACGTCTGAACACACATGGTGATTCAGATGTGTATTCATAAACTGCATCCACATATA
Organism: Carex kokanica; assembly: GCA_025461125.1. Lineage (NCBI taxonomy): Eukaryota > Viridiplantae > Streptophyta > Magnoliopsida > Poales > Cyperaceae > Carex > Carex kokanica. The sequence goes on from JAJGRX010000431.1 coordinate 71,166, forward strand.
TTTATTATTGCATGCCGCATGCGTTCTAAAAAAAAAAAAATTGAATATAATTATATTATTATTATGATTCATTTAAAGAACTGAGGAAGAAAAAATTAATCTAACTTGAAGAGACCTTCAATACCTAATTGTACTTTTCAACGAATAAAGTTTGAGTACAAGTGTACAACCAAACAAAACTTAATTCCATGGCCCATGGGAGAGTCCGGTTCATTTTTGGCACTAATTTCTATGATTCCTGCATACCGAGTTATAGTCATCGTAAATTTATACATCTCAAGACTTGTTACATAATCCGCTACAAAGATATTAACACTAAAATATTTCTACAACGACTTGTGAACGAATATATAAATGTAAAATCCAAATACCGTTAGCCATTACATTATTTCAAGGGCTGTATATCCAGAGATTCTCCCTTTCTCAGCACTGACAAAAATGGCTGAGAGCTCCAACTCGAACCAATCTTTAGAGCAACCAGCAACCACCACCCCCCGCCGCCACGCGACATCACTAGTCCTTCCACGATCCCCGCGTCAGATAACCATCCCCAACACCACCGGCACTGATGCATCCATTCTTGCTCGATCACCTCACGGCTCCTCTTTCTCCATACATAAGAAACAATTACTATCAGACTCAGACGGCAACAGGGATAACGATAATTCTCACCATGCCGAGATTGAATTTGGAAATAAAATAATGAAAAAGAAACAGGGAGTGAAGAATTGGAAACCATTGCGGGCCATCTCACATATTAGGATGCGCCACATCAGCTGTCTTTTCTCGGTAGAAGCCGTGGCTATACGTGGCCTACCAGATTCTATGAACGGGCTTCGTCTGGCGGTCACAGTAAAAAAAGAGGGATCAAAGGATGGTGCCGTTCAAACCTTACCAAGCAGTGTGCTTAACGGGCATGCGGATTTCGGTGAAACGCTGTTTGTTAGGTGCCATCTCTACTTCACCGGAGGCTCTGGCACCGGTAAGCCTGTCAAATTTGAATCCAAGTCGTTTGTATTATCCGCAGTGGCGATTGATGCACCTCAACTTAATTTTGGGAAGGGTGTAGTAAACTTGAGCTCACTTGTGCTCGAGTCAGTTGAGAAAAGTTTGCGGGGCAATCGGGTTCGGCAGTGGGAGAAGGTGTTTAAATTACACGGGAAGGCGACTGGAGGTGAGTTGGTTGTTAAATTGGGTTTTCAAATCATGGAAGGAAGTGTCGGTCTAGGTATCTATAGCAATCATAGTTTTGAAGATGGTGCCTTACCTAGAAAACAAACAAAATCTTCTTTTAGTGTAACAAGCCCAAGAATCAGTAGATCAGAGTCCGACATGACTCATTCAAGGTTCTCACATGATTCTCCTAGATTTGTTAAACCCGATGGTAATATGATCACCGATGATTTTTGTTTCCCGGAATTTGAAGTTCTTTACAAGGGAATTGAGAACACCAATGAAGAAGATGAGGTGCAATCGAAAAGTTCCAAGGCGGGTTCCTCGGCATCGAGTGAGGTTGTGAAAGAGGTGGTCAATTACCGAGCTCGAAACGATATGTTATTGGAGCTTGACTTGATTGATAAGGAGATCAAAGCACTGGAATCAAAGATGCTTGGCCCTAGTCTAGAGCCAATTAAAGTGCCAAAGAAAAATTATCAAATGGATGAGCTATACTCTGAGGAGGATACTTTGACAAATGAATTTCTTAGGATGCTCGAGCGAAAGAACGAGCTTCTTACACCGAGAAAGGCAAGGATAGAAAACGAGAGAAAGGTGTTAATCCCTGACTTCGGCAAGGGTTTAGGCCCGGTAATTCAAACCCGGGATGGAGGATTTTTAATTTCCATGAACCCATTCAATACAGAGGTAGTAGAAGGAGAGGCACCAAGGCTTGTAATGCAAGTCTCGAAGCCGTTTGTTTTGAAAACCGAGAAAATTTCGAGTGGATTTGAAGTGTTCCAAAGATTGGCCGCAATTGGATCTAAAGAATTGGAATCCAAGTTTTTGTCATGGGCAGATATGGATAATTTAATGGGGAAATCTGCTGAGCAAATTGCATATGAAGGCATTGCTTCATTCATAATCAATGGGAGAAATAAGGATACAGGGGCGAATTCAAATGCGACCCAATCGATCCAAATTGTAAAGAAGATAACTAAATCTATGGTTGAAGGGAGAAAGCAAAGGATTTTGACAGGGATTTGGAATGTAGCCGAAAAGGATCCGATGGATATAGAAGAGATATTGGCCTTCTCTATACAAAAGATGGAAGCCATGGCCATGGATGCTTTGAAGATTCAAGCGGGGGTATCTGAACAAGAGGCTCCGTTTGGTATATCCCGTCTCGTTGAAAAAGACACAACTAATTGCATATTCGATGCACTTGTACCGGCTGACAACTATTCGAGTTCTTGCAGTGATGAAAATCGTTGTACGGTATTATACAGCATTATATTGAGAGATCCGTCGAGAAGTCATGAAGCGGTCGGAGCACCGATGATTGTCGCGGTTCAAGCAACCAAATCAAACGAAGGCGATGATAGCTATAGCTTTAGAGTGATAAATTTGCATATGGGGGGTTTGCAATCTAGGTTGGCTGGAGAGAAACAAAGGCTTACTGCCTTGCAATGGCTTGTAGCACATGGCTTGGTAAGGAAGAGAATGGAAAGGCAGTCACCGGCAAAAGGGGTAGACAGCTCGGTTTGGAGCGTGTCGACACGAGTCATGGCAGACATGTGGCTGAAGACGATGCGAAACCCAGATGTGAAAGTTGTTAATTAATTAGGCAGAGAAGATTAATTAGGTGTGTGTTTTGTTATATGTAGATTTATGTTTGTTTGAATAAAAGAAGTAAAGCTTAGTTTGTGATGTGTTATGTACTCATGTGCCATCCATTGTAGGTATATTGGTCTATCATTCTTAAAAAGAATGTGGATTTGTATATGGATGTGTCTGATGAATTACTCAAATATATATTATATATAGCTTAATTAAGCTGGAAATGATGCTGGTAAAATATTAATTCACGAGTACTTTGTGGAATATTGAATTGGAATAGAACTAGGGTGTTCCTAAGCTCACCAAGTCTCTCGTGAGCTCAACTCTAAAACCTATCGAATTGACTTCAAACGATATTTCCAAACTGTTAGATGTTCAATCTATATTAAAATGTGCTTGGAAACCAAATTTTACATTTTTTGAAACTTTTTTACTATTTATTAAGCCGGTTTGAAAACCACTGTTTTTATTAAAATTCTGCACTATTGGAAAACAACGGTTTTCAAACCGGCTTAATAAATAGTAAAAAAATTCCAAAAAAAGTAAAATTTGGTCTCCAAGCACATTTTAATATAGATTGAACATCGAACGGTTTAGAAATGTCGTTTGAAGTCAATTCGATAGGTTTTAAAGTTGAGCTCACGAGAGGCCTTGGTGAGCTTAGGAACACCCTAGTTCTACTCATTGAATTGTTATATATATGGCAAATTCTTCTATGGACATAAGGGACCTATTTGTAAAATGAACATATTTTCATTTTCAAAGTTCAAACAGTCGATCCGACCGTTCAACATTATCTCCATATTAAAATGTACTTGAAGGTCAAATTTTACATTTTTTTTAATTTTTTTACTATTTATTAAGTATTTTACAAAATTCAATGGTCTGAATTTGACTAGTTTTTGTAAAATACTTAATAAACAGTAAAAAAATTCAAAAAAATGTAAAATTTGATCTCCAAGTACATTTTAATATGGAGATAATGTTGAACGGTCGGATCGACTGTTTGAATTTTGAAAATGAAAATATGTTCATTTTACAAATAAGTCCTTATGTCCATAGAAGCATCACTCATATCTATATATATATATTCTGCTGAAAATGCATGATTGCTCCTGTATTATATTGGAAGATGTGTTTGATCTGAGTTCTCTAATCTCTAGTTTCGTGCTTGATCAGCCATTGTGAAAATTAAATCAATATAAAAATTCAAATTCGCTGATACTATTCAAGCCATCTGAATAAAATAAATGTACGTCATCCTCCAAATCGTTTAAGGTCCTTAATTAATATAGTGTCGACTTATTAATTAATGAAAACAATGAAATTTGGTTATTTTATGTGTATACGTCAACTTCAGAAATATATGTCAACTATCTATTCATGTGTAAGGGGGATCAATCAAGAAATTGGTTTTGGATTGAAATACTGTCAAATACTGGTATGTTTAGACTTTCAGAGCCCAATAAATGATATGGTTTAAAATAGAAATCATAATGTGCTGTTTGAAGATCAGTGTGTGGGATCTAGTAACAGTATTGGGCCAGGCTCCAATTTTACAGAAATCACTGAATGTCTCTATAAGCAGTCCGTTTCAGATCATTGGAATTGGATCCTGATCGGATAAGCAGTTCGCATAAACATAAAAATAAGATCCGATCCAAATTTGTAAAATACTGAAATACACAGTCCAGATATCTTTCTGGAGCTCTCCAGTCTCCATTGATTTCGTACGACTGGAGAAAATAACCTCAGTCCACCTCCTAGAGGGGCCCATGGTACAGTTAACATTGGTCAGGGACCACCATGACTTGTAAGCAAGGAAGAATTTTGTGGGCCCACAAATAAGCCGGATACAAATTGAGCGGGCCCATCTTATAGAAGAAGCCTGTTTGCTTATTTATGTCACATCGGCTAATTACAAAAGAGAAATATTTGTAACAAGGGCCCACTTGTAAATCTAATCAAGTGTCACCTGGGGGACCGAGCCCATAAGTCCATGGAAAATAATATGAAGAAATTAATTTGAGTCGCAAATGCAAATGCAAAAGGCTGTGACCGCAGTGGGGTCGGTCAGATGGACATTAGCAGAGACGAATTCAGAAGTTATGTTAGAGTGGGACAGAAATAGATTATAGGATTCAAAGTTCTCTTACGTAATAAAAATAATCTCTCACAAAATAAAAAACAACAAATTAGTATTTTTTTTATATATATTAAAAACAACAAAAACAACAGGATTGGAAAGATTTTCAGAGGGACAAATTAATCCGGACCTATTAAATAAAAAATAATTTTCAAAATTCGAGGGAGGCTGGTATACGCTAGATTTGCCGCTGGACATCAGATTGAATTAGATTTAATGTTCGGTATGCAATTGATTCTCACAAATTTTGACACTGCCGCGTATTGGGTTGAATTTGATCCGATGCACATCGGACCGATCTCAATGAGATGCTCCAGGGAGAAATAAATAAGTAATAAAAGACATCAGAAGGGAGGGTGAATTATGAAATTTATCTTCATTATTGAAATTTTCATTTGGATATCCTTGAAATTGCAAACTATGCGGTTTGGTACAGTTGACAAATAGATTAATGGCGACCATTGGTGGCAAGTTGCTGAGACATAATTGGTTTAATCTCGAATAACAAAAGCCAAAAGGTGATCATACACTTGCACATTGATTAATGCAAGGACCAAACATTATTATTGGAAGTTTAGCGAAAATCATAGTCAAATGTCCCTCTCGATCGGTCTTGCGCACAAAAGAATATATAAAAGCGACAACATAGATCAACAAGTAGATTATTTTTTAAATCAAATTATAATCATTGGCGTAAATTTGAGCAACTGAAATCATGTACATTACATATTGGCAGCTGCTGCCAATATTCTCAAAAAAAGAAAGAAAGAAATCATGTACATTACATACCAATGTGTGTTTATTTTTTGCAGGACAGAAATACAGTTCACAAATCTTTATCTGCCCCAGAGAATCTAGTCTTCCTCAAGTGTTCTGTTTTTTCCAAAAAGAAAACTATAGTCATCGCCACGTAATTATTTATACTTTCTTTTTTTGAAGGTAAATTATTTTATACTTTCAAGCACATATTTTATGAGGAGATAATGTGCCTTGAGTCCTTGACAGAGGAGATAGGAGTAGGTCCGATGCCCATCGGACCTACATTTAGGTTCAATTAGCTCTAGGACCATACGATTAGCATCAAGATCTATGTGCACGGAAATTGATACAGACTTGCACGGATTTTAATGCAGAGCACACGTCTTGATGCATATCGAATGGTCATCACACTCATCGAACCAAGGTAGGTCCGATGGGCATCGGACCTACTCTGATTCCTTGACAGATATGGTTTTTAACTTTCTGCCCTTTCCACACTTGTGACGAATTCAGATCAGGTGAGGCACCTTAGATGATCATGTTAGATCTTAACCGTTTAACTTAAGTTTGCATGTGTCACACTCCGGAACAGGGGGTCGCGCAGTTCTCGCCGTGAATATACAGTTGCCCGTATATTCACAAGGCATGTACGATATAATCTACTCAACTAAACACTTTAAAATTTATACACATATCATATGATTTGATTTAAAACAAATTTGGTTCAAATCCGATTCAATTCGGCCCATTTATACTCAAAACAGTAAATTCAGAACACCCATTGCGGCCCGCAGTAGGGCCCATTGCGGCCCGCAACCTCTACTCGAATTTCCTTCCGCTTTTCTTTCTAATTTCTGACTCAAGTTGTTGCGGCCCGCAACCACCCCTCTTACGGCCCGCAATAATTCCTCTGACTCAAAACCCCACTGTCGTTGCGGCCCGCAAGGAAATGGTTGCGGCCCGCAATCCATATACGAATTTCTCAGCTGGGTTTTAAGTTCTGTCTCCTATCATTGCGGCCCGCAATCAATTAATTGCGGCCCGTAAAGATATACACAAATTCATCCAGAGCCATTTTCCGGCTCTGTCTCCTTTATTGCGGCCCGCAATAAGGTTATTGCGGCCCGTAATAAGCCTACTGAATTTATTCTTTTGCCCATTTCATGCCATTTCAACCCCGTTTTCAAACCCGATCAATCCCCTTATTATGTAAACAATCTAACCCCATTTCACTATCCATTTAACACCACTTCACATATATTTAAGACATTTAAACCATGCAAATCTAAAATCGAAATAAACGGAAACAATCAAGCAACATATTCATAAATATTTCGCAAAAACAACATGTCTTATCAAATTTATAAATAACAAGGCATGTTTAATTTGGTTACACCACAAAATACCGGGATGGTTAAATCTACAGGGCATACCCTATCTATGCGGCTTAGGCCTCACTTGTCGCGCCCGAGTGCCCTTTTTCACTCGCGTTTACCTGCACACATTTATATAAGAAGAAGAAAAATTCCCCGAGGGGATGGGGGTGAGAAAACTTGTCATCCGTTTTCTCAGTGCGGAATTTACAGGGCTACTGGATTTGTAAGAAACCCATTACTAGAACTAAACAATTACCACATCTAATTATTCAGTTAATCAATCAATCATGATAACATGCATATGCTCAGACACCGATTCAAACGAATTCCAACTATTATTTCATTCAAAAGTAATCAAAGGATTTCTAGAATTCTTGGGGCTTAACTAGTAACTTTGCACAGTCCGGTTAACCACGATAGATATCAACAATCTATCCCATCTGGCTTAACAATTCTCTTACCTGGTTTCAAGTTATACATTCACATCACAAAATCAATTCGAATAATCACTAGCATATCTCGCGACTATGCAACAGAATATCACTTTGTTAAACGAGAACAAATAAACTTTTCACTGAATCACTTAAACCACTGAACCACTGAACCACTGTTTCACTACCTACGATCACAATACACTTATCCCTTACCCAACCGGTACTGGGTTCACTAGGGCCATTCACCAGATGCGCATAAGGGTCCTGGAGTAAAGTCTAGTAGCTAATTAGACTTTACAATTCACTGTTCACTTCAATCATTCAATTCAATTCAGTACTGTGGTTCCATTCACTTATCCAACACGATAGAACAGAAATCGATAAACCATACCAACATGAGAATCATTACAGATATAACAATTCAATTATATTAATATGCAATTCATGCAAATGCGACAACTAATGCTTTCAATCAGAGATTCAACATGATGATATGCAACGTATATTCAATCAAGCCATAAATATATAAGTTATATGCACCGTTATTTAGTTCTACGAAATAAATCTCAAAACAGATCCCGTGAACCCCCGCACCTGGTTATGTAGGGCACTTAGAGGGTCCGCGATCTTGCGACTCAATAAGCTCGTCTATTCCACTACGCTTGCTCGTGCGGATCTATTCACAGGTCAATTCACTCAAATTCAGACACTTTTGCGGATTAAACCCTTAACTTTACGTATTCACTAATTCTAGGGTTTAAGGCATAAATAGTCACAATTCGGTTTGGTTATCGATTAACTTAGTCATTAGGGCACCGACTCACTCACAAACACGATTCGGGTCAGGTTTGATTCAATTCAAGAGGACGGTACCAAAACTCAAATCGATTTCGGGGAAGTCCATAAATCGGAAATTTGGTTACAAATTGGAACACGAAATCGACAAATAAACACTTTAGAAACAACAAAGGCATAGTACAATCAATTTGGTGCAATTCTACGGGTTTTCACCGAAACCCTAGAAATACGAAAACTCGAAATGAAAGAGAAATAGAGAGGGAATTTACCAACCAATCGGGTGAGGGTGCGAGATTCAAGCTTCTCTCTCGGAATCTCGATTTTTGGGCGAAATGGTCACCGGGGGGTCTCTCTCTCACTCTCTCGTTCTTTCTCTCTTTGGCGGAACCAGGAAAAGAAAAGGAGGCAGGAAAAGAAAGAAAGAAAAGAGAAGAAGAAAAGGAGGAAATGACAAAGGGCCCCACTTGTAAGTTTACAATTTTGTAAATAAAACCTCACACTTGTCCCATATTCAATATAATTGAATTCTTACACATTTTACTCTTCTCTCTTAACACAATTTATCGTATAATTATTGTTCACCATCCACGTCACTAAATTCGTATATACGTATATATATATTATTCGATTTACCACTTATCATTTTAATTAAATCGGAATTTTAAAAGTTCACGGTGTTACAGCATGAATCTTAAAACGCCACCTTCTTATATTCCAATATGTTCTAAATTTTTTTCTGACTCAAGCTAGAACTATTCTATTTCCTGCAGTACCACAAGAAATACTTGTGACCGAAATGTAATTTTGCAGAAGCAGGCTCAATAAGAGCACACCACATTCTAGTTTTGCTCATAAGAGCAAAGCTAGGGTGTGATGTGCTCACCTAGAGGGTTTGGTGAGCACAACTCCAAAAGTATATCGGATCGGCTTCAAACGGTGAATTCAAACCGTTGAAATTCATGCACTTCATGAGTGATGCATGTACATGCAAAAATTTGAAAGTTTCGAATTAATTTGCTATAAGGTTAAGCGGTCAAAAAATGATAAAAAATGAATATATAAAACAAATTATAAAATGTTCATTTTTTTTTACTACTTGACCATGTGCTAAATGAATTCAAAATTTTAAATTTTTTGTATGTAATTACTCACAAAATAGATTGATTTCAACGGTTTGGATTCGTCGTTTAAAGCCAATCCGATAGTCTTTCGGAGGTGTGCTCACCAACCACTCTCAATGAGCACATCGCACCCTAGTTTTGCGGTTATAGTAAATTAGTAGCTATACTTGGATTTCCCATCCACAATGTTATTGTATTTTTAATTTGTTTAAATTAGGTCACTGCATTGAAAAAAAAAAATAGTGTAATGATGTGGATATGTGTAGCTAATGTAGATAGCTTTGTTACTAATATGGATGATTTTTATTGACGTTGACGTCATTTTTTTTAACTAGGGATGCGGTTTTATGCTAAATTATTCTAATTGTTTTTTTTATTAAAAGGATGACTCTCTAGCAATTGTGAGGGGCAAACTAACGGTAGGCCCACCGGCAGTGATACATCACCTGTGAGAATTATGTATAATTTTTTTTTTCTGAAAAAATTGTTGCATCTTTTACCCATAGAACGTGCCGATCATTGGTAAATCGCATCAGGTGATGAAAAATTATCTCTAAAAAGATAATAAAGTGATTATCACAATATTAAGAATAAAATTGAGCAAAATAAAATCCCGAAAGATAAAAATCTTTGTATAAAAAAACTATGAAGTGATTTTCAGAATAAAATGAAAATTTAGCAAAATAAATTATAAATTAAAGTGTTAAATGGGGGAATTTCATGTATACTAGTCAAAAATCTCAAAATTATGTACTCCACCCTCTAAAATTCATAATATCATATTTACCTTTCTAAATTTCAAAAACTCACAAATTTACCCAATAAATTGACATTTCTATTAAAATTTATTTTAAATTTATAAAGTACCCATTTTACCTTTATTAAAAAAAATAAAAAAGAGTTAAGTGTAAGAAAATATTATGTCTTTTAACTGATCGGTTTTCGAGGACAAGTGATTTATTTTTCTACTTGTGACGCACACATAGTGACATCTAGGTATACGCTTGTAAACACGTCTCAAGTAATAAAATGAACCATTTGCTCTCAAAGCCGATCAATTGGAAGACTAAATATTTCTCTTAAGCATGTTACATTATTTTCTAATAAACGGTAAAATACGTACTTTATAAATTTAAAATGAGTGTTAATAAAAAAAGTCAATAAATTGAGTAAATTTGTGAGTTCTTAAAATTTTAAATATGATATAATGAATTTTAGAGAGGGAAATACGTAATTTCGAGATTTTGAGGGTTATGCATGAAATTTCCTTAAAAAAATATGGCTAAAGCAACGGGAGCGATGGCAAATAGATTGACAAATAAAGGGAAAGGGTGAGATGAGTGGATGAGCGGATGAGTGGTCAAGTAACATCGTGTAGCGGGTGAGTACATGTGAAGATTTTACTTCATTCTCATTTGTTCCTTTTTTTTTCTATTTAGTGGGTGCCAAAACACCGCAGCCATCTTCCCAGCGTTTTAACTTTTTACCATATACCAAAGCTCCAATCGAGAGAGAGAGAGAGAGAGATAGGGTCAGTGAGGTTCTAGGGTTTCTGCGATCTTGTATAAATCACTCTTAATTCCCATTTAGACATGGTTTGTCTGCAGTGTCACTGATCGGCTACTCATCCTGAGATTTGTGATTTTGAGAAGTCTTGTCAGAGATTCTTTTGATTTGAAGTTACTGTGATTTCGGACGGAGTTTGATTTGATTTTGTCTGAGAAAATATGGCGGGATCTGTCCTAGTTGCAATTGCCGCCTCAATCGGCAATTTGCTACAAGGTTGGGACAATGCTACAATAGCAGGTAAATTTACAATTTCTTGTTTAAATTTTTTTGCTTTCAATTTCATTTGAGAATTAGTAACTGGGATTTTGTAAGTTTTCTGTATTAACTTCTATATACGGTTAATCCAATCACAGATCTTCATAAGAGTGGCCATCTTTTAATTTTAACCAATTTGTAAGTTCTAGAGGCACTATTTCTTGTTAATTTCAATACTATTCCCTCATATCAAATAATCTGTTTCAGGGGCTGTACTCTACATAAAGAAGGAATTTAATCTAGAAAGTGAACCCATGATTGAGGGCTTGATTGTCGCCACGTCACTAATTGGTGCCACAATAATCACCACCTTCTCTGGAGCTGTCTCTGATTGGGCTGGCCGCCGGCCAATGCTAATTGCCTCATCTATTTTCTATTTCATCAGTGGCCTTATCATGTTATGGTCTCCTAATGTGTACATCTTACTTCTGGCAAGATTAATAGATGGGTTTGGTATTGGCTTAGCTGTTACCCTAGTGCCGGTGTACATTTCAGAAACTGCTCCTGCTGAGATAAGGGGTTTGCTCAACACGCTACCCCAATTCAGTGGCTCAGGAGGGATGTTTTTGTCTTATTGCATGGTGTTTGGTGTGTCTCTGATGCCTAGGCCAGAGTGGAGAACTATGCTTGGAGTTCTGGTCATTCCTTCTCTGTTGTATTTTGCTCTCACAATTTTCTACTTGCCAGAGTCACCTAGGTGGCTTGTCAGTAAAGGGAAGATGGCTGAGGCTAAGAGGGTTTTGCAAGGGCTCCGTGGAAGGGAAGATGTCTCAGGTACCATCAAGAGTAATTTTTAACAGTTTCAAATAACCCTAGTAGAAGTATGAGAACAAAGAAAAAAAAAAGTATGCTTTGTTTCACATATTGCAACTGAAAAGCAGAAACTTTTTAGGTTATTTGAAAACGGTATCTGATGTCAGAACAGAAGTTCATGAAATAATGACTAAGTTGCAGTCATGAAAACCTCATACTATTTTTTATGTTTAAGGACAATGGAGGATGTCTATGGTACTGACATCAGTACCAAAGGTTGGTACTAACACCCCAAAATCCCAACTTCTAATTATTTGAATAAGTGAATCAATTTTAATCTGAATCGTTAAGCTGCCCACACATTGCAGTACGAGAGACAAAATTGCATTACACTATGAGTGCGATGGAAGAGATAACAGGCTATATTTGTCACAAGACAGCTAAAAACTTTAAGATCAAGAATAGTTGTCTCATAAAATAGTTTCTCAAATTTGCCATATATTATGCCTTGGATACACTATGCACAAAACTATTATGAAATGCTAATCACCATAACAGTTGTCAGGCATCACAAAATAAATGAGTATGGTGCCAAATCAAACTTGAATCATCTACAATTGAACTTTCCATTTTTCATAGTTTAGGAAATCACCACATAACTCGAATCTGAGAGAAATATTAGCACTTAATTGTACGTGGCTTTCCTTTAATTTGGAAATGCAAATAAGGAAAATATGCAGTTTCTTCCTCTAATTTGCTCCTGAAAGGAAAACAAATATAATTGTTCTAGTGAGTGAATCTATATTTTCTTGCTTTTTTACTTATTAAATTGAAACCAAATAAGGGACTTTAGTTCATACTTTATTAAGACTTCAATACATAAGGCAACCAATAAGCCTTATTTTTTCCAGAAAAAAAGAAAAAGATTATTGAATTCAAGCCCAACCAAAATTGAAAACAAGATTATTCTTTAGTTAGAACAAATTTACCAAAAATCAAAAGGGAAATCTGTTGATGCATGTATGCATTTTCACATAAAAATCCTTCTAGAGTCTCTCATTCTCCCCAATCAAGAGCTTGCTCATGGCATTAATTAACAGTTCGGAGCCTGAAATGCAGCGCCTCTTTTCTTTGTTTGTGATGATACCTACAATTTATGACATCTCAAAGATCCTTAAAATAGTGTTCTTAGTTGCCGTACCTTCTATCCTAGAGCCGGACCTTTATCTGCCTGGTCTCAGTGTTGGTGAAAATCACACATTCATGCAATAATTGCTATGGTTGGATACAGGTCAGGGCACTACATACATATGCTTAAGCACCACCATTTGCTCTGCTGTGTGCCTTTAACAAAAATTGTGGATATTTAAAAAAAAACATAATTACAAGTAATGACATTGTTGTTAGAAAATTTCTTGTTTTCATGGCTTTAACGTTAACATAAAAGAGGATGCTTTGCTCAGTAGACTAAAGGGCCAAAATAGTAAAGGTAGATGTATGCAATCTATTTGTAATTGTTAGATTATAGTGCCAGATCTTTCATGCTGAGGAGGAACAAACCTTTAACATTTCCTTTCATCAAACTCAAATCAAAATAGACAAAAGAAAAAATTTTAAAAGAAAAGAAAAGAAAGAAATTAACTTATTACCTTCCCCAATCTTGTGTCAACAAAATTTAATGCAAAACAACCCAAATCAAAAGAATATCTCATAGAATTGGAGAAGTAGAAATAATCAAGAATTAAGAAAGTAGTTAGGATATGGAGAAACATACCATCATGGGTGCAGAGTTGAACTACGAGGTGGTATCCATGGAGGGGAGGTTGAAATTGAGTGTGCCGCCAGGCACCATGGCAAGATCGGTGAGACAGAGAGGGATAAATCAATGGAGACTGATAAAGGTATTTGTGTGTGTGTGTGTGTGTGTGACAGCGAGAGAGAGAGAGAGAGTCATGGGATAGGGTGTGAGTCTGACACGTGACAGAGATGTTGTGCTAGGGTTTTTGCACAGAGAACGAAGTAGATAACTGGATTAATAGGTAGTTGTGAATCGTCCTTGGGAGAATGCAGGGGAAGATAGAACCATGGTGGTGGTGATTTGGGTTCTGTAAGGGCAGGTGCTTGGGAAAATTGGAAAAATGTTGAGTGGAGTTTCTTAATAGTGTAAAATAAAAGCATGCTATTCAACCAAAAATGGGAAAGGATATCATTTATCTGCCTCCCTTGAACATAAATGAGGAACACCATTTGGGACTAATCTGATGGTTCAAAATTCAGTTGGGAAGATAGCTATTTTGGTTAAAAAAAAATCCGTGCTTTTATGTGGATGGATATCAATATCCAATAGGAGATGTAACTTTGAAAATTTTGAAAATATTATTACGTCTTATAACATATTCCTGTCATCCCTTATGATATGGTAACTTTGTCGAAAATAAAAATTGCTTCTTACACTAGAATTTGATATATATACATCAGAATCAACAGCTTAGATCACCAGTTATTAAGAAGTTTGACTTTGGAGCATCAATACCAACCACTGGGTACTGACTTTAGTACAATAGCCTTGCTTGGAATAATAGCTTAGTAGTAGGAGCAAACTTGTCAAGATTTAATGGAGTGTACCTTTTCCTCCCAATTGATTGAAAGTGTTAGTCTTATTTGCAACTATCAAAGAATGTTCAATGATGGTTGGAAATACTACACATATGAGGCATAGGTCGCAAAACTGTTGTAACACGATGGGCATAAGAAACAAGAGTGATCACAGGTGTTTTGCTTAACTGATTTTTTTTCACTGGTGAATTATTGTGTATTTCAAGGTTGAGTCTCAGTAAGAATAAATAAATATGAACGATGTGATTTTGATATAGAACAGGAAAGATAACTCAATCTCTCTCCATCATTTCTTATATAGGGGAAATGGCTCTTCTAGTGGAAGGCTTGGCGGTAGGCGGTGATACAGCAATCGAAGAATACATAATCGAGCCTCCTGGCGCATTTCCTGACGAAACAGAAGAAGACGACACAGAGAAAATCAAGATCTATGGTCCTGGAGCAGGTCTTTCTTGGGTTGCCCGGCCAGTTAAGGGGCAGAGCAGGCTAGGCAGTGCCATCTCCCTAGTATCCCGTCAAGGAACCATGCCTTTAATGGACCCTATTGTGCCCCTCTTTGGTAGTATTCATGACAAGGCGCCGGAAATGTTAGGCAGCATGCGGAGCACAATGTTCCCTAATTTTGGTAGCATGTTTAGCATGGCTGATCAGCACCCAAGACCTGATCATAACTGGGATGAAGAGAGCCAGAGGGAGGGAGAAGGTGAAGGCGAAGACGACAGATCTGACAATGTTGGAGATGATTCAGACGACAATTTACAGAGCCCGCTTTTATCCCGTCAAGCAACAAGTATGGAAGGTAAGGAAATCTCACTAGCTCAAGGAAACAGCAGTCTCTTCCAGGTGGGGCCTAATGGCGAGGCAGTTAGTGGCATGGGGATAGGAGGTGGTTGGCAGCTTGCATGGAAATGGTCAGAAGCAGATGGTGAGTTCAAGAGGATGTATTTGCACCCGGAAGGAGCTGGTGGTACAGGATCGGTGAAGGGCTCGTTTTTGTCGGTAACAGGTGGTGGTGAGATACCAGAGGAGTCGGGGGGGTACGTCCAGGCTGCAGCTCTGGTTAGCCAGCCAGCACTTTTCTCAAAGGATCTAATGGGGCAGAATCCAGTGGGCCCGGCTATGGTGCACCCTGCTGAGACTGCAGTCAAGGGTCCAAAGTGGCAGAATCTCCTGGAGCCTGGGGTCACCAGGGCGTTGATTGTTGGAATTGGTCTCCAGATCCTTCAACAGGTATTGATGTCAGTTAGCTATTTTGGTGGTGTTGTTTTCTGGCATTCATATAATAACCAGTTTAAACCAATCTTGCGGGCATTTGTGGGGCTGTATTTGCAGTTAACACTGACCTGTGCCAGCTATGCCATAATCAACCTTTAGCCAAGCAATTAAGCCTGAATTTGTACAGTCATCATTTCTTTACGTAAGCTCGAGAACTAAGCCAATTGAATAGTTGCTCAATTACAACATTGGTGCAATCATTCATAAACTAGCATTCGATATATCACGTGTTTACTGACTTACTGCCAAGTTGATCTTCACATGTATAATTATTAGACATGAAACAAGCCAAAAAGGGGAAAACTAGTGTGCAACAAAATACCAGACACTAGTAACATGCTACTGTAATTTGTACAATTTTACAGTATTAATCGCAAAAATTCAGAAGCAAAGGGAGGCTAAATGAATAAACATTTGATTTAATTGACTGTAACCCTTTTCTTAAAAATTGAATTGCAAAATTAATATAGAAATGTTCTTCTTTTCCTTCATAACATCTACAATGTCTCTCTTTCTGTGCAGTTAGCTGGAATAAACGGAGTCCTTTATTACACCCCTCAGATTCTTGAGCAAGCTGGCGTAGGTGTTCTTCTTTCAAACTTGGGCATTAGCGCTGATTCAGCATCTATTCTAATCAGTGCTCTCACCACACTTCTCATGCTCCCTAGTATTGGTGTTGCCATGCGTCTCATGGACTTCTCTGGTAGAAGGTATTATTAGTCTTGTTCTCTTTAATAGTTATTCTGGCAGTACCTATATAGTTTGATTGCTAGGAAATGGAATTATTAATTATTTTGATTTTGATTTTTTTTTAGTTTCAGTTTTCTTGGTTTTGTTATATTTTATTGTTTATTAATTTTCTATAACTGTTTTCCTTGTAATTTATAATACAGGTTTTTGCTTCTGGCAACAATTCCAATCTTGATAGTCTCACTAATCATCCTAGTTATAGTAAACCTTTTCGACTTTGGTACCATGGTCCATGCAGCACTCTCTACAATTAGTGTCATAGTTTACTTTTGTGTGTTCGTAATGGGTTTTGGACCCGTGCCCAATATCCTCTGTGCTGAGATTTTCCCTACCCGGGTTCGAGGTGTGTGTATTGCCATCTGTGCTCTCACATTCTGGATTGGAGACATAATCGTGACGTATACTCTTCCCATGATGCTCAATTCTATTGGTCTGGCTGGTGTGTTTGGTATTTATGCGGTCGTTTGTGTGGTTGCATTTGCTTTTGTGTATTTGCGGGTTCCAGAGACCAAGGGGATGCCGCTTGAGGTTATTTCAGAGTTCTTTGCTGTTGGGGCAAAGCAGGATTGACTGGGATAACTAGGATTTAGTGAAAAATGAAAAAATGCTGCTAGGGTTTTGGTTGAGAATGTGGGCCAAATAAAAAATGAGATTTTCATGAATCTGAGGAGAGGAGCTTTGTAAAGTAGAGTTTTTGGATCATTTTGTTCTTCTTCTTCTTACTCTTTTAGTAGCATTTGTTCGTTTCTTCGTTCTATTTTCTTTGTTTTTTCTTTTGTGAATTTCTTTATGTAATGATAACTGGGTTATTGGATTTTGTTGATGATGCTAATTGGTCTTTTCTGGAAATATGGTCTCACTTGCTGAGGCCACATAATTCGTTATATGCATATACCACTAGCGAGGTTGAGGTTCCGGTTAGCAAGGGAACTGCTAAACTGCTAAACAATTAGTTGACAATTTCAGCAGATATCAGTAACTACAACCAAACATTTCAATATTCTTTGTTTTATTCAAATTTGATGTGCATTTTGACTGTCACTTGGTATATAGATCTGAAATATGATTAATTTGTCAAATAATCATATCGTTTCAACTATGTTTAATCCCGCAACAAAATTTATGAGTATTATTTATAAAGATCTTGATGTATTTGTTTGTTTTTACTTTGAAATTTATTATACTCTGCAAACAATGAAACTGTATTATGAATGACCTCCCGCAAAACTAACCCAATATGTTGCTTCGAACAGGGTTAAAAACTTTTAAAAAATTAAATATCTACGGTGCATATGTGTGCAAACGCAAAAAAGAAGCAACATTCTCTCCTAGAACATGGGAAGAGTTTGAATTGGGTTGGGATGTGTAGTGCGCATCTCCTATTACCAACCAACCTCTTCCAGAAAGGTAGGTATATCAATTAGACTTTATACATAAAGGAGTGCCACGCATTCAAATACAAACAACAACAAAACAAGATTCTTTACACATTCTCATCAAAGTAACTTTGAGACAGTGAGTCATGAGAGTATGGTACCAATGAAAGCAAAGATGAGTAGTCCGTCTAATCATTGTACTAGAGATGTCGCCTCAGCTGAGTAATACATTCCAACTAGGGGCACTATACACAAATTAAGACCTACTTTCTTTTTCCTTTGTTACTTGTGAAATTAGGTTTCCACTATGCTTGCCATTATGCCATAATTGGTTTACAATTAGGTTATGTCTTGAGATATTCTGGGGTAGATCCCAAATTAAAGAGTAACATAACAAGTGTCTTGGTATTAAAATTTGAAACTTTTCTTTGGATATTTTAGTTATATTCATATGGGAAAGCTAACAGATCTCAAGCAAAAGAGAATGTATTTTGAACCGCGCTGTCATGCTTTTACGATTTTCTTTCATGTAAAAAAAAAAAATCTGCAATGAAGATTGTTCATAATATAAGAAAAGAAAAGAAAAAATGTTCCTCAATTGTTACTTTGTTAGCAAACTTTCGAATCAAATTCGGCAAATAAGAGCCAGACTCAAATGACATTTATACCTGCCATTGAAGTTGAGACGAGAGGAAAAAACAGCCAATTAACCAAATGAGCTTAATTAGTGCATATATATTTACAGAATTGGAGGGATGGTCTCTGACCTTTAGAATTTTTGTTTGATCAGGCTACTTGTTGAAGAATGATCTCATAATGTAATTCATCATTAGGAAATAACTCAAACGGTACACTGTACTGTTGTTCCAAAAGTAGAATTAGGTACCAACGGCTATATCAAACCATGTAATTATAAATAGAAACTTAGGATTGTAACAAAAGCAGATCATATCAAAAATATATTTTTCTCCCCAGTTATAAGTTATTTCATCTCTCTCACAAAAACAACACTACTAAACCTTTGATCCTGTCAATTAAATTCATGACAACAATAATACTACAATTCTCAAAATATGTTGTGACAAAAATACCTGCGCCTATTTAACACCCTACTCTTAATTATGGTTAAATTGATGAGAAAAGATTTCTATACCCAATTTTCTTTACCCGGTTTGTATCCGAACCACCTTTTCAAGCTACTTTAACCGTCCGTGGTCCCCCTCCTATACTGTCTTATTTAATAACTTTTCCAAACTCTCTCCTGTTCTCTTCCTTCCTCAATCCCTTTCCTTTTCAATTTCTGTTTTTTTTGCCCCACAACAAAATAAATTTCAATCTAAACTCGATCTTTTCTCTGATCGGGCGATGGCGTCGTGGAATCCGCTCGATCCTCCTACGAGCAACGCGCGAGAAAAAAAAATTACTTGTCAACGGCAGCGACGGTGACGAAGTACTGGACCACTTGAACAATGAAGAAGGCAACGGTAGTGGCGCACTACAGATTCGTCCCTCTTAGAGCCAATTTAATTTTGTTTTCAGACCTCAATTTCCTCAATTTCAGATCCTGATTTTCACTATTTTGATTTTTGATACTATGCAATTGTTGATTTGCTGATTTCATTTTTTTTCTTCAAACAGATGGACAATAGATTTAAAGAAGTGTTTAGTTGCTTCTATTTTGTAATCTATTTAGTAAGAATTTTTCAAGCAAATTTTGGAGTACTTTAATATTTGAAAATTTTAGTTTACTTTCTCGATTTCTCCGACGATCGCCTCCGTCTGACCAAATCACGCTTCTCTCGATCAATATTTGAAAATTTTAGTTTACAAATCTATTTACAGGATCTATCTAATAGATTTACATGATCTATTCAATATTTTATAAGATTTATCTAATAGGTTTACATGATTTATATAATATTTTACATGATCTATTTAATAGTTTTACATGATATATGAAATAGTTTACATGATCTATGCAATAGTTTTCAGTTCTTTATTTTACATATCTAGATTAATTCATGCAGCTTGTTGAGTTAGTATTCCAGCTGATGAAATTGTTTTACAGAATTATTGCAGTTGTTTTACATGATTCTTACAATTGTTTTACAGATATTTTGTAATTATTTTACATAATTCTTATACTAGTTTTACATGATTCTTGCAATTGTATTACATGATTCTTATACTAGTTTTACATCACCACTCAAATTTGCAAATTAAGCATTCAAAATATAAAAAAATACTAAAACATGTATACGCACAGTACTGTAGCTATTCAGTAGAGTACCGCATAAGGGAATTTTTTAGAATGATTATCTAATTAGTGGATTCAGATCGTTCTTTTAACTTTGCACAAATCTTAAAGTTCAAATAATACTGCCCCTGCACTAGTCCGAACCTCAAAACGACTGAGACTAAATCTCAAACCTCTCCTAAAAAAAAAATCTCAAACCGTAGTAGCGGACCCACTGTAGAGTACTACCGAGGATACTTATCCGTTTCTGGGGTGATGATATTGACACAACAACATCAAATTTTGTAATTTTATAGACAATTTTACCACCTCCATACATATTGCTTTCAACTGTCATTTTTGTTACCCGGAGATTATACAATCTTCTAGTACAAAGACCATTTATTAGTTATTATATATTATTCATTGTTAAATTTTTATCTAATTTGAAAGAACAACAACAAAAGAAAAAGTTGTTGGTACCAATTGACAAACATTATAAGATTTCTGTATTAATAGAAATCGGTGGGCCACTTCTTAAAATAAAAAAACAACAAAAAAAAAATCACGTATTTTTAAATGTACATCAATGATTTTATCTTTAATTAAATATGTATTTTGATCCTTTTTTTTTGAAGATATTTAGTATAAGAAGGATAAAAATAAAATTTACTATATTACCACTTTGTTAACAAATTCAACATAATTAGTTTATTCTTACTAAGTTATTAAAGCATAGACAAATTAAAAATAACACCAACTGAAAAACAAACTGCAATAAAAACATAAGTTTATTATTGTAATAAAGTTTTTTTTTGTTTCAAAATAATGTTGAGAGAAGTCGAGGAATGGACTCTTTTATTTATTAATTTATGTTGAAATAAAAGATTAATTATTTCTCGCGTAACATATTTATATCGATTGGATGTAATTTATATATTACCTTGTAACGTTTATGTTTAGATTATTTTTTGAAAACTATCCATTTTTTTAATATAGTCATATATTCTGTTATTATGTAATTTAGTAAATTATTTTAATCTTATTTCTAAAAATCAAGACAAATTATTAATTAATATCATATACGAATGATTAAGATTAATTTTAGTACAAATAAGAAATCACAAAAGATACAAGTTATTTTTAATGAACTAAATCAGTGAGAAAATAAAGATAAACAATTATTGATGAAAGAAGTAGCCGAAGAAAATAATTAAAAAATGGTCAAATTGTATACGAGATCATCAACCAATAAAAATATGTTTATCTTTTCATATTAATGACTATTTGTTATTAATATTAATTAATATTATTTTCATAATTGGAATTTTCACCTAATACATTTCCTTTTCAAAGAATAGAAATAATAAAATTAGAAACCCATTCTTTATAGAGAGAAAAAAATCATTCTATCAAACAAATAATTTTTTAGTGTATAATATTTTGTTTCAGTTCATGTTTATTTTCAATTAATAGAATTTTTAGTGTCTTTTTGTTGAATTATGATAAAATATTTGAATTTGTTGTGTTAATAAAAATATTGATCGTGTTAATATCATCACCCTGTTTCTGTACTTCATAAGCATGTTTGTTTGTCATGGGATTACATGAGATGTGATTTGATGGGGATCGGAATTCACTTGTGAAAAAGCGGGAACCCATGGGTATGAGATGATTACGAGAATGTGTTAAAATGAGTGTTTGGTTGTACCTTGAGATTAGTTTCGGAAAATCTTAATTTATTAGAAAAACACGTATGTTTATTTAATTATTCACCTATTTAAAATAAGAAAAAGTATATACGGGAAAACTTGTATTTATTGGACATTAGATGGATATTTATTAGGTATTTAAGAAAAAATATTCAACAACCAATCAACATAGTCTCTCTCTCTCTCTCTCTCTATATATATATAGATGAGGGATCCACTTACACCCTATATTTTCAAAGTCCAAACAGTCAATTCAAACTTTTCAACATGATGGATATATTAAAATGTGCTTGCAGATCAAATTTTACATTTTTTTATATTTTTTTACTATTTATTAAGATGGATACAAAAATTCAATGGTATGAAAACAACAATTTTGTAAAAATTTAAAAAAAAATGTAAAATTTGATCTACAAGCACATTTTAATATATCCATCATGTTGAATGGTTTGGATCGACTGTTTGGACTTTGAAAACTTTGAAAATGTAGGGTGTAATCTAGTGTCACAAAAAAATGGTGTAAGGGAATCTCTCCTCATATACACACATACACACACACACACAGATATATATATATATATATATATATATATATAGGAATTGGCTACGGTGCTACGCGTAGCATAGAGGGCCTCCGTGCTACGGCTCAATATTTGAGTTTTCAAAATCCTAACGGTCGATCCGAACCGTTCAACATGATCTCTATATGAATATGTACTTGCAGACCAAATTTTACATTTTTTAGAATTTTTTTACTATTTTTTTAGATAGGTAGAAAATCACTTGATATGAATGGTACAGAATTTTCAGATCAAGTGATTTTCTACCTATCTAAAAAAATAGTAAAAATTTCTAAAAAATATAAAATTTGACTTGCAAGTACATATTCATGTGGAGATCATGTTAAACGGTTCGGATCGACCGTTAGGATTTTGAAAACTCAAATATTGAGCCGTAGCACGGAGACCCTCTATGCTACGCGTAGCATGCTAGCCATTTCCTATATATATATATATATATATATATATATATATAGAGTCTGACTTAGCTACTCCATGGAGTAAAACGACTTTGTACTCCGCGCCATATCTTCATTTTCAAAGTTCAAATAGTCGATTCGAACCTTCCAACATGTTCTTCATATTGAAATGTACTTGGAGACCAAATTTTACATTTTTTGGAATTTTTTTACTATTTATTAAGCCACTTTGAAAATCTGAAAATCCGGGTGAACAGTAAAAAATAGTAAAAATTTCTGGACCGCCGGATCAGTGATTTTCAAAGTGGCTTAATAAATAGTAAAAAAATTCCAAAAAATGTAAAATTTGGTCTCCAAGCACATATCAATATGGAGAACAATTTGAGCGGTTCGGATCGGTCGTTTGGATTTTCAAAATGAAAATAATGAGGCGTTGAGCACCAAGTCGTTTTACTCCATGGAGTAGCTAAGCCCAGCACTATATATATATATAGAGAGAGAGAGTAGAACTAGGGTGCTCCTAAGTTCACCAAGCTCTTCATGAGTGCGACTCTAAAACCTATCGAATCGACTTCAAACGATATTTTCAAACCGTTAGATGTTCAATCTATATTAAAATGTGCTTGGAGACCAAATTTTACATTTTTTGGATTTTTTTTACTATTTATTAAGATGGTTTGAAAATCGCTGTTTTTATTAAAATTCTGCACCATTGGAAAACAGCGATTTTCAAACCATCTTAATAAATAGTAAAAAAATTCCAAAAAATGTAAAATTTAGTCTCCAAGTACATTTTAATATAGATTGAACATCTAACGGTTTGGAAATGTCTTTTGAAGGCAATTTGATAGGTTTTAGAGTCGCGCTCACGGAAGGGCTTGGTGAGCTTAGGAGCACCCTAGTTCTACTCTATATATATATATATATATATATATATATAGAGAATGGCTCATATCAAAACGTTTGTTCCTGGGCTCAGGAACAAACGATTCCGTTCTCCCATTTCCAAAGTTCAAACAACAAATCCAAACCATTAGACGTTCAATCTATATTAAAATGTGCTTGGAGACCAAATTTTACATTTTTTGGAATTTTTTTACTATTTATTAAGCTAGTTTGAAAATCGCTGTTTTTATGAAATTTCTGCAACATTGAAAAACAGCGGTTTTCAAACCAGCTTAATAAATAGTAAAAAAATTCCAAAAAATGTAAAATTTGGTCTCCAAGCACATTTTAATATAGATTGAACATCTAACGGTTTGGATTTGTTGTTTGAACTTTGGAAATGGGAGAACGGAATCGTTTGTTCCTGAGCCCAGGAACAAACGTTTTGATATTAGCCATTCTCTATATATATATATATATATATATAGAGAGAGAGATAGGCTACCATGCTTTGCAAATTAAAGCACCTCTTGTGCTTTGCGCTCATTTTCGGATTTTCAAAATTCAAAATGTCGATCCGACCGTTCAAGTTGTTCTCCATATTGAAATGTGCTTGGAGACCAAATTTTACATTTTTTGGAATTTTTTTACTATTTATTAAGCCACTTTGAAAATTGCTGATCCATTGGTCCAGAAAATTTTACTGTTTTGCTAGTGTGACCATTGGATCAGCGATTTTCAAAGTGGCTTAATAATATTAAAAAAATTCCAAAAAATGTAAAATTTGGTCTCCAAGCACATTTCAATATGGAGAACAACTTGAACGGTCGGATCAACATTTTGAATTTTGAAAATCCGAAAATGAGCGCAAAGCACAAGAGGTGCTTTAATTTGCAAAGCATGGTAGCCTATCTCTCTCTCTCTCTCTATATATATATATATATATATATATATATATGGATGGGCTATGGCGAGACGTGGAGTAAAACAAGTTTTTACTCCATGTCTCATTATTTTCATTTTGAAAATCCAAACAACCGATCCGAACGTTCAACATGATCTCCATATTGAAATGTGCTTGGAAACCAAATTTTACATTTTTTGGAATTTTTTTACTATTTATTAAGCCACTTTGAAAATTGTTGATCTATTGGTCCAGAATTTTTTACTGTTTTGCTAATGTTCACCCGGATCAACGATTTTCAAAGTGGCTTAATAAATAGTAAAAAAATTCCAAAAAATATAAAATTTGGTCTCCAAACACATTTCAATATGGAGATCATGTTGAACGTTCGGATCGGTTGTTTGGATTATCAAAATGAAAATAATGAGACATGGAGTAAAAACTTGTTTTACTCCACGTCTCACCATAGCCCATCTATATATATAGAAAAATGCTAATATGCTACGCGTAGCATAGAGGGCCTCCGTGCTACGGCTCAATATTTGAGTTTTCAAAATCCTAACATTCGATCCGAACAGTTCAACATGATCTCTATATGAATATGTACTTGCAAACCAAATTTTACATTTTTTAGAATTTTTTTTCTATTTTTTTAGATAGGTAGAAAATCACTTGATCTGAAAATTATGTACCATTTATATCAAGTGATTTTCTACCTATCTAAAAAAATAGTAAAAAAATTCTAAAAAAATGTAAAATTTGGTTTGCAAGTACATATTCATATGGAGATCATGTTGAACGGTTCGGATTGACCGTTAGGATTTTAAAAACTCAAATATTGAGCCGTAGCACGGAGGCCCTCTATGCTACGCGTAGCACCGTAGCCAACTCCTATATATATATAGTGGCCAATATCAAAATGTTTGTTTCTAACCTCTGGTGCTATCAAGTGGTTTTCCGATTTTCAAAGTTCAAACAGTCGATCCAAACCGTTAGATGTTCAATTTATATTAAAATGTGCTTGAAGACCACATTTTACATTTTTTAGAATTTTTTTACTATTTATTAAGATGGTTTGAAAATCGTTGTTTTGAAGTTTTTTTTCAGCACCATTGAAAACAACTATTTTCAAACCATCTTAATAAATAGTAAAATAATTTCAAATAATGTAAAATTTGGTCTCCAAGCACATTTTAATATAGATTGAACATCTAACGGTTTGGATCGACTGTTTGAACTTTGAAATCAGAAAACCACTTGGTAGCACCGAGGACTAGGAACAAATATTTTAATATTAGCCTCTGTGTGTGTGGGGGGGGGGGGGGGGGGACTAGGGTGTTCTTAAGCTCATAAAGTCTCTTTGTGAGCTTAACTCAAAAACCCATCAGATTGGATTCAAGCGACGCATCCAAATTGTTGAAACTGATCTACTTCACTAGTGATGAGTTTACATGTCAAATTTATAAATTTTCAAACTAATTTAATGTAAAGTCAAGCAGTCAAAAATAATGAAAAATGAACACATTAAAATTAACTTAGAAACCATTTTTTTTACCGCTTGATTTTATATTAAATTAGTTTGAAAATTTATAAATTTGACATGTAAACGCATCACTCGTAAAGTAGATCGGTTTCAACATTTTGGATGCGTCGTTTAAAGCCAATTCAATAGGTTTTTGAATTAAGCTCACAAAGGGACTTGGTGAGCTTAAGAACACCCTAGTTCTACGAATATACACACACACACACACATATAATACTTTTCAATTAAATAAAAACAGAAGTTCTGAAAAAAAATTCTGCCAAAATGATAAAAGATATTAACTAGATCTCGAAACAGTCAAAATTAAATAAATTTGGATTTGCATTAGTAAAAATATTAACTTAGATTTATATTTGAGATAGTTTATATTGTACTAAAATATTTTGAAATAAAGTAAATAAGGATGTATATGAAGTAGTAAAATATATAATCAGTCATCAAAATTATTCAGAGATGCATTAAAGAGGAAGGATGAAGTTTCAGTTCGTGGGAAAAAAAAATATTGACTTGGACCAAATAATTTTTTTCCCACCAATTTGTGAAAAAAAGTGGATACGAGGTAGGATTTGTTTCCAATTCCATAACACACAAATTGTCATAAGGAAAAAATTACTCATTAAAGTGAAAAACCCATCATTTCCCATTCCCAAATGGTGAACCGAACAGGACCGAAGTATTCACATCGCTTTCCCTTTTCCAAATGGTTACTGTCATAATTCCGCCTTCCCGAATTGTCCAGAATAATTTACCAATTTTAGAAATCAAATTAAAAGCAAATTCCTGCCATTTCTTTTCATCAAAGAGACGGAAAAGGACTCGTCCTGTTAGTCAGAAATGGAGGAAATATAGATAGAGAATTTTATCAAATTAGAATCTCATTTGGATCACATGGGCATGGATCATGTGATCTTCGTCCTACTCGCCTCAAGCCCACAGGTCTACAGGCTACAACCAATTGCTTCACTCCAATACAAAACTCTAGCCCATAATTTATCCATAAATTACAAATCTGCCATTCTTGCTCTTATCTTAGTTGGTCTTTCTCAAATTTTTACTTCAAAATTCCAGCTATTGTTAATCGCCCTTCCATAAGGATGCAATAAAATCGGGCCATCTTTCGGCATTTCTCCATTGTACCCCTCAGACGATCCTGCATGTCCTTGGGGAAGCATTCGGAAAAGCAGGGGCAAACAAGTCATAAAAGTATATATAGCACGTCTGTTATTTCCGTGTACGAGAAAGTTATGAAATGGAAGTAACACAAAAGGATATTAGAGCAAAATTGAAGTGACACTAGTCCAGCGGTTGCACAAAAATATGAAGGAAGAAGATCGACAAAAAATTACAGAGGTTTAGAGAGAGAAAAGCAAAGAAAAAAGAATAAACGGGAACCAATTAATAGTAACTTCACCATCACTAAGAAAATTCTTTACTTCTTCACCACCTAACTAGTAATTTTTCGAATATACACAACAGGTCGACAAATCTTAATTGAAACAAACTATTCTTCAATCTACTTAAAACTTAAAAACTAAAACTGATTTAACAAACAAACAAAAAAGTTAAAAGAAATTAAATGCAAACTATACCAACTGGGGCTAGCTAGGGAAGATAGCTACTTTCTTGGCCATCTTCCCTTGCCTTCACGGCCATCTCTACAGCTGCTGAGCTGGACCCACCACACATCCTGCACTTTCCAGTTCCCGTCTGTGACCCCCCCAAAGGGAGCACCAGCACCCTTCTACAGGAGGGACATGACGAGTGGGACCCGAGCCAGGTGTCGATGCAGCTGGCATGGAAGCCGTGGCCGCACTGAGGGAGGATGCGCACTTCCTCCCCTTCGACAAACTCTGCCAAACAAATAGCACACTCGGCCAATTTTTCGATTTTCGACGGTTCATACGGGATTTTGGGCAAGGATTCAAGGGCCTTCTTTTTGAGACCCTTATTGGAAGGGGGAGCTGGGTCAGATGACCCGGCACGGCGAGTCCATGCACACCGTGCCACAGAAGCCAAGCCGACAACACAGATCAGAGCACAGAGTAAGGCGGCAAGGATGACGACTACATCCGAGTCGACGGCGAGGGGTTGCTCAGGTGGGCTGGCGGCGGCAGAGGCAGAGGGAGAAGGAGGTGAGTGGTTGGTGGTTTCGGTGTGATTTGTTTGGAGGATTCTGAAGGCTGGAGGCATGGCGCCGGGGTAGGGACTGGAGAGGAGAGGTTTATTTTAATTGGGAGAGTGTGAAGAGGAGGAGAGATTTGGGGGTTTGTAGATTTATATACAGAGGAAGGAGAATATCGGAATTTGGAGGTAAAGAAAGAGATCCGTATCCTCTGCGTGAACTCAAAAGAGAATCTTTTGAGTTAATGAATATCAACCGTCTGATTTTAATCGGAGCCAATCCGGCTCCTGCCTATAACATAAGGTCTTTCAATATTCGTGCGGATCTAGTCTGCACGAATCTTAAAACATATCTGATGGTTGAGATGCATTAACTCAAAAGATTCCATTTTGAGTTAATGCAGAGGACACGTATTCAAAGAAAGAAAGGTTTTTGTTTCGACTTTCGAATGATTCCAGGCCTCCAGACGAGGCAATCTTTTTTTTTTTTTTTTTTTTTTGGAAACTACCTCAGATTTTTTTTGGAACTGTGTTTCTTTTCTTGTTACGCTCCTTGGACTTCATTGAGTTTCTGTCTGGTATAAATAATTTGAAGTCATGTTGTAAAATCATAATCGAATCATCACCGTTTTATTTTGAATCCAATTGTAAATCGTATTATTCTGAGTCGAACTGTAAATGTCAAATGAATCAAATTATTAAGAATTCATTTCTAATTCAGTTAGCTAAGTATTTTCGAGTGGTATTTAAAAACAAAAGATTTGAGACATCTTGTTAAATAAAAAAATATTTTAAAATATATGAACAAATATTTCATTAAAGCATCATTACAACTCAATGTAATATAATATTATATTTGTGTGGTATATTGTTAGCTGCATAAATATTTAAAATTTACATTACAAACGTTAACGGGCGAGTTGGACTATGGTGAGTTGCGAAGCAAGAGCGTTATTTTACTTCACACTCATATTTCTTTTACAAAGTTCAAAAAACCGATCTGAACCGCTCAACATGATTTTCATATTGAAATGTGCTTGGAGTCCAAATTTTACAATTTTTGAAAAAAAAAAATTACTATTTTTTTGAATTGGTAGAAAATCGTTGTTTTAGGATGGATTCTGGACTATAAAAAAATAGTAATTTTAAAAAATTCTAAAAAATAGTAAAATAATTATAAAAAAATGTTTAATTTGGTCTCCTATCAACTCACCATAGCCTAACTCTTAACTAATTAGCTGGTATATTGATTCAAAAGTAATCGCCACATGTTTTTCTTTTTATCTCACACTTCTTGTCTTGTGATTTTTCCTACCAACGAAATTCAAAAGATACAAAAGGTGAAAATTAGAAACAAGACGGATCTAAGGCTTAGTCAAAGGTGGCTAAACCACCCCTATGATTTTAAAATTATAATTATGTATATAAAAATTCTATTGAATTTATATTTTTTTAACTTTTTATATACTCCAGCCCTCTCAATAAATAACAAGTATTTAGTTATAATTTAGTGGTTAAAGCTCTATTTTGTAGTTGTGAGTGTTTGGGTTCAAATCTCACTCACTAGTCACTACATTTTGTGTATTTTAATTTTTAGCTATTCTATGAAAATTTTATAATTTCGTCCCTGATTAGAGACTTCAAAATACTAACAATTTAAAACAAATCTTGTAGTTAACAATTTCTAACATCCTAAAATGTGAATAGTGAATTAAATTGCTCATCTAATTGAATAACTGATTTGTATTACCATAATACTTTATGTAAGCATAGCTTGCTTAAAACATCAATAGTAAATAATAAAAGAAAAGAGAAACAGAAAGAGTACATATTTTTTCGAGATCGATATGAATTCTACCAATTCTAACAATTCAAAAGTTTGGATCAGTAGAATTCCTACCGATCCAAACTAGTTTTTATTTTTTTCCCTTTTAGTTTTCTCTAGTAAAGTATAAAAGATTTTACAAAAATAGATAAAGTATCTTAAAATTTAGATATAATAGAAGAATTTCATCTATTTTTTGAAAAAACTTTTTATATTTTACTAGATATCTAATAGAAGAATTCTCTCCATCTATGTGTTAGATTAGAAAAAAAACTACTAAATTAGAATCGATGGAATTCAACCTATCCTAACTTCTGAATTGTTAGAATCGATAACATTCATATCTATCTAGAGTAGAACTAGGGTGTGATGTGCTCACCATTTTCTTTGATGAGCACAACTCTATATAAACTATCGGATTCACTTCAAATGAGATGAATCCAACCGTTGAAACCGATGTACTTTACGAGTGATGCGCGTACATGCAAAATTTTGAATTTTTTGAATTCATTTAGTCTCAAGTCAAGTGGTCAAAATTGAGAATTTTTTGAATGTATTAAAACAACTTCATTTTGGATAATTCATTTTTCATCAATTTTGACCACTTGACTTGAGACTAAATGAATTCAAAAAATTCAAAATTTTGCATGCACGCGGTCACTTGTAAAGCACATCGGTTTCAACTGTTGAATTCATCTCGTTTGAAGTGAATTCGATAGTTTATGTAGAGTTGTGCTCACCAAAGAGTTTGGTGAGCACATCACACCCTAGTTCTACTCATCTATCATACTATCAATCTAAAACCACATCTATTGTTTCTATTTCTCCTTTTTTTTTTTATTTACTATGGAAAAGAAATTCTCGCGCTATCAGATCTTTCAAAAGAAAAAAAAATCGTAGTCATGGTATGTAGAGAATGAATAACTTTATATGTAAATAATTTTTTTGGTGATTATTTGTAATAGTTGGTTACTTGGTTGTAGATATTTATTCATGTAGAAAATGTTCATTGAATGTACCATAGGAAAAGGAGTTTGCATCGTCTGCATTAACTCAAAAGAGCATCATTTGAGTTAATACATCTCGGCCGTCTGATTTTAAACAGAGCTAATTTGTAGATCTAGTCTGCATGAATTTTAAAATAAACTTACGGTTCAGATACATTAACTCAAAAGATTCTTTTTTGAGCTAATGCAAAGGATACGAATTCGCAAGAAAGGCACATGTAGCATTTATTGTTCCTGTTGAGATTCTTTTGGTAACTCTCCATATATATACACATCTGGGGCATCATATATATTCATGGTATTTGGCGATCATGGTGTGTTGGTGTTGTTGAAGCCATGAAAAAAATATCCCGATGTACGGTAAAACATTATGTATATGGAAATATGGATGCGAGTTAGAATTACTCTTAATTAAAATCTGCAATTTATAATACTGATCAATAAAATTTTCAACGAGTATATCTAATATCTCTAAAATTTATTTCTTAATGGTTGTTTTCTTTGATTCTTTTGTTTTTTCTTACGCATCTTTTTATGCGAGAAGATGCTTCAAAAAGAAATTGTATATATATTTGCCTGTTCATCTATATATGTTTGTTTCTAAAAATCATATAATCAGGGGAGCATAAATTATAAGGATGTGATAACAATAACATTCTCCAACTACAGTCCTCCAACTCTAACGGTTAAATTTTTTGACAATTAGACAACTTCTACTGTATTCAAGAAAATCAGCACTTATCATATTCAAGTCTTAATAATACTTAGATAAAGTCTTAATTATTTAATAGTGTTTTATTCAAGTCTTAATAGTTCTTCTAACAAGTCTTAATAGTGATTTATTGGACGCATACCGTATGCAAGAACGTCCGCACTAATTTTTTTTCCAAAACTTTATACCTCACATTGTAAGTCTTAATAGTGTTTTTATGTCTCACATTTTTTTACTATTTTACTTTGTACTAAATGAATTCGAAACTTTCAAAAATTTGCAATACACACAACACTCGTCAAGTAGATGCGTTTGAACGGTTTGGATTCGTAGTTTTGAAACCAATTCGATATATTTTCAGAGTTGTGCTCACCAAATTCTCTTGTTAGCACATCACATCCTAGTTTTGTTCGTTTTTCTTCTCCATCTCCCTCTCATTCTCCCTCTCCCTCTTCATAAACAACTCTTATTTCATCTTGTAAACCGCCGAGTACAAAGAAACTGGAGGAGGAGGTAGGTGGCGTGGCGGTTGGAGAGGCAGCTACGATAGGACATGAGAAGAGAAGACCGACAAAGTGGTGGCCGCAGGATGCGACTGAGATTGTTTGCGAGAGATCCCCTGAGCGGCATCGCAGATGAGAGAGGATTTGGCGGAGGTGAAAGAGGTGAGGAGAGAGAGAGGGAGCGCTGTTTTTTTCTTTTCAAAGTTTTAGACTTTTAAAAATAGAGATTAAAGTGGAAGAAGAGATTGAAGAAGGTCCGAAAAATATCAAGTCGGATATGATGATATTTTCTCTAAATTATAAAAGCACATATTTTTTTTCTTCTTGCGGAGTGGTTTGGTCATTTTTTTTATAAAAGGCATAATTGCCCATTTCATTTGCATGAAATTGGAATTAACTTACAATTGTAGGATAGAGTTTAAAGCATAGCTAAAGACAGCCATAAAGCACTAGCGCAGAGCAAAACACAAAAACTCTGCATTTAAGAAGCCACCAAAACACAGTTATAGAAAACCAACAAGCTAATACTAAGCTACATATGATAGAGTTAAGGTAAAGTAATGATCCTAAACTTGAATATATATAAAAAAAAAAATTGTGTTTCATCATTGCATTAAGTTGGAGATCCAGCATCCCTCAGCAGCAGAGTTTCTGCATCTCCATACGCATCACCCTGATACACCACCATTTGATTGTCAGTAGGATCCTAAACACGGAGAGGTATTGCATTGATGTCATCAGACAACTATTCCTCTGCAGTTTCTTTAATTCTTTTATCCATTTAACCTGTCCAATGGTTTGGCAATTTCAACTAATATAAATCTTTGAGCACATAAAACGGTAACATCATACATTAAGTGGGAAAATTGGTTGGATCAATCACTATTACATTTGGTTAAGCGACCATTTTATTTGAAAATAATTTGAATTGACCTTAATCTCAAGCGAAACGAGAGGTCCCATCTACTAATTAACCTTTAGTATAAAAAAATAAGGTAAAATCGGGTTGGGGCCCGAACTGCCCTAATTGTCAATCATGCTAAGAAAATTAATAATTACTAATAATAAATAAAATCGATTCAGTATAGTCATGATTCATGGCCATTATGGCTCACGAATCATCATATTTGTCTCAATCAGGCAAGTTCAACAACTGATAAATGCGATTCGTAACGTGTCAAGTTGTTGTACCTGCTTCTCAACGCGCGCTAAAATAAAGAAAACGGGCAAAAAAGAGGTGCTCCGCTTTGCACAAAACACTATTGTCTTGTAAATTGATTGGGATTAATGCTTCCCACATTTCGCAGGCGAAGCTTCACAAAAAGAACAGAAAGCGGCATTTTCCCGTAATTTTTGAGTGATTACATCACCGTTGTTTAGAAAAAGCTTCATCCGGTTCCTGGAGGGAAACATGAGAATTGATTGACGGTAATATCCTTCGTATAGCAACGCTGATGGCCCACATGCAGTGGTGCGGAGGGTACTATGGGAAATAAGTGGATAAATGCATGTTCGGTTTTGGGGCGGCAAAAGCACGGTAGTCACGGCGCCAAAGCAGGAGAAAGGGGTAAACGCTCATGACGTGGCACTACTGCTTGTAGATGTGGTCCCACGTGCTGGAGCTTTCTTCCCCTCATTCCGGCGAGTATCCCCTCAGGTACCACACACACACACAGCCAGACCAAAATTAATTTGGTGTCATTCAAAATATAGTGTCTGTTTTGCCGGACAAGTATCCTCTCCAATATTATAAAAGATTCCCTTCACTTTACGGTTTGAGATTAACTCCCAGTTGTTTTGAGATTCGGATTAGTGCAGGAGACAGTATTATTGGGCTTTGAGATTCGTGCCAAGTTAAGAAGAATGGTCCAGGTCCAATTCTGTTTTTCCTTCGTGCTAGATTAAAATCGGCGACTCAGATCTCATTCTACCCAGTCAGGACTGGTATTGGCGTATAGCACTGGATTTGAATTCCATTCTGACTCCTTCAGAAGTATGTTTGGACGGAAGCTAGAATTGCAAAATTTTGAATTAGTAGATGAGAATAGAGAATAAATAGTGATTTTCAGATTAATGTAAAAATGATGTTGTTCAAATTAATAAAAATGTTATTTGAATTGTATATGATTATCCGATAATTGAATGGTTGTTGCGTTTCTTAATTGTAACACGTGGCAATCGGTGAATACCGAAAGAATGAAAAAATTGGGTACGTTTGGATCATGCAAGGATTAGTGCAAGATTAGTGATTTCTCAGTTAGTGGTTGAGAATAGTGCTAACCCGAGTGGTTTGAGAATAGCGCTAACTTTGGACTATTCGGGTAAAAATGTCGTTTGGATTGTACATTTAGAATAGCAATGGTGGGAATTAATAAAATAATGATTAAACTAATATAATATTTAAACTAATATTATATTACATTTAATGTTAAACTAATATTATATTACATTTAAACTAATATTTTTTAATACTAATCTAAAATTTAATTTAATACTAATCTAATATAATATGATATTATATTTATTTAATACTAATCTAATATTTAAACTAATAATATATTATATTTAACATTTAAATTAATATTAGAGGAGGTATCCACTCACAACATTTGTAAGTTACAACCTCTTACAATAATTCGGTTTTGCAATTTTAAAAGTCCAAATAGTCGATCTAAACATATCAACATGATATCTATATTAAAATGTACTTGGAGATAATATTTACATTTTTTTGAATATTTTTTACTATTTATTAAGTATTTTACAAAACTGCTATTTTTCAGTGGTCTAGAATTTTCTAAAAACAACAGTTTTGTAAAATACTCAATAAATAGTAAAAAAATTTCAAAAAAATGTACCTTTATCTCCAAACACATTTTAATATAGATATCATGTTGAACAGTTTGGATCGACTATTTGGAATTTTAAAATTGCAAAACCGAATTGTTGTAAGATGTTATAACTTACAAATGTTGTAAGTGGATCCCTCCTCTTAATATTATATTACTTTTAATATTTAAACTAATATTATATTATATTTTATCTAATATTTTATTTAATACTAATTTAATATTTAAAATAATATTATATTACATTTAATATTTAAATTAATATTATATTATATTTAATATTTAAACTAATATTATAATATATTTAATCGAATATTTTATTTAATAGTAATATAATATTTAAAGTAATATTAAATTACATTTAATATTTTAACTAATGTTACATTATATTTATAATAATATTTTATTTGATGCTAATCTAATTTATTATAATATTTTAACTAATTTAATCTGGTATTATATTTATTTAATACTAATCTAACATTTAAACTTAACATTTATACTAATATTATATTACAATAAATTTTGAAATTAATATTATATTATATATAATCTAACCTTTTATTTAATATTAATCTAATTTGATATTATATTTATTAATACTAATCTAATATTTAAATTAATATTATATTACATTTAATATTTAAACTAATAGTTTATTTAATACTAATCTAATCTAATATTATATTTAATACTAATTTAATATTTAAACTAATATTAGATTAGATTTACCATTTAAACTAATATTTATTACATTTAATATTTAAACTAATATTATATTATATTTAATCTAATATTTTATTTAATACTAATCTAATCTGATATTATATATATTTAATACTAATCTAATATTTAAACTAATATTATATTACATTTAATATTTAAATGACTACAATATGATATTTAATCTAACATTTTTATTTAATATTAATCTAATTTGATATCATATTTATTTATTAATAATCTATATTTTAAATTAATATTATATTATATTTATTATTTAAACATATATGTTATTTAATACTAATCTAATCTAATATTATATTTATTTAATACTAATTAAATATTTTATTTAATACTAATTTAATATTTAAACTAACTCTAATTGAGAGGAATCTAATATTTTATTAATATCACTAATTCCACTAGCTCTATTCTTGCTAACACATCATTTCTATGGGTTAGTAAAATAGAGCTATTCTTGAGCT
This sequence comes from Carex kokanica, assembly GCA_025461125.1. NCBI lineage: Eukaryota > Viridiplantae > Streptophyta > Magnoliopsida > Poales > Cyperaceae > Carex > Carex kokanica. The sequence goes on from JAJGRX010000431.1 coordinate 107,653, forward strand.
AACCCAATTTGTTAATATGTATTTGGATCACCAAAGTTTAAAAATAGTTGAGTTAGCTCTATTCTTGAGTGATCAAACGCACCCAATGTGAACAAACAAGCTGACCATTGCCTGTCATATTGGGACTTGCAACTTGGTTTTCCTCTGCTTTGATTTTTTTTTTTTCAAAGTGCAAACAATTTTTCTAGGAATAGAACAAGTTGAGTAAAATTTTAGTTATATTATTTCAGAGGAAATTAAATAGCTAGTTTACTGAAGTATTAAAAGTATTCATAAATGGACTGTCTCATTTCATAATTTCATCCAATTAAAAATAAAAAGAAGAAGAACAGGTTTGTGACTTTGTCCAATTAAACTCATATCAATCTTCCTTAGAAAATAATATTTCACTATATACTCCATAGAAAAATAAGTAATTTAATAACTTTACTCAAATTGTATTTATCATTTATAGAAATATAGCAGGTATATCTCCATTTCTCCATTCCATTATTAAGCACGTTGGGTGTCCGATCTGCCAACGGCTACGATTGAAAGATTAATTTTTGGATTTAATCTCAGCTCTCCAATTACATAATCTATCTTCTTTTGATTAAATGCATCTGTTTTATGTGTAGAAGTTTAAATTTAGCTACAAACATACTCGCCACACATACCGCCACACGATGCGTTACAATTAAAATTAAACATACTCTAAAATTTAGTGATATAATTTTCCGTTTCCTTATTTATTTGTTTCCTTATTTCTCCCTCTCCAATTGAAATTTTCTATACGGCGGATCACAATGCAAATCAATTTTTTGTTCACTTCATTATTTCTATACCTATTACTGTGATAAATCTAGAATATATTTCTAATTTTGTTTTTTTTATGAAAATTTGTCATTCTGTATGAGAATTTATTTTTGTTATCTTATCATATATTCCGTTGCAACGCACGGGCACGATATTAGTTAGCATTTAAAAAGTTAGTATGTAACAACTTAGTAGCCACCACCGAACTTGTTATTTAGGAAGTGTTTTACCTCCTGAGCCGCCCTTCAATTCCTTATCAAAAGCAACAACCCTCCTGCCCCTGATTCATCTCCAGAGCCCTATTTACCAGTATCTCCATCACTCCCTGTATCCTTTCAAAAAGTTGCGGATTTAGGTGGTGTATCCCACACAAACATCTGCCCATTGATCCTCTCTCCAATACCCATCTGTTGTCTAAATTCCTCATCTACCATTCCTCTTATTGTGCTGCCATTTGTCCTTGCATGATTAGCCAAGGCATGTGGCTCCAATAGGGCTTCCCTTGTGATGTATTTAAGATAAACCTTATCCCCCAATGGTTTCAGTTGCCTTCCACATCATCTCTTGCCACTGCCTCTACCAGCACTCTGCAATCCGAGTAGATAGCATATTTGTTTGTTCCCCCTTCGATGATCCTTATTTCAATATCTTGCAAGGCATGTGGCTCTAGCATATTTGTTTGTTCCCCCTTCGATGTGAGCAAATGCTGGCAGAGGATCCGCTGCATGCAGAGGGTTTGGCACTTCTTCATACCGTTTACACCCCTAACTGTGGAGCCAAGAAAAGCTTCCCAGTTCCCTTATCTTTTGCGCATGTTATTCGTCACAATTTTAAAGGTGCAGGCATCCGTGCAATTGGAGGGGATCTTAGGATTATGGTGGTGTGTTCTACAGTTAAAGTGCAGTTTACGGCTGCGTGCCAACTTTCGGTGTTTTTGCAGGGACAGGGATACACTAATCAATTGTGGCGGATTTTCATTGGCCGGAGAAAAACAAAATCGAGTTATACATTTTTTAAGTATATATGAGAAACAATTTGGGTTTTGGATTACTTTTCCGACAACCGACTTTATTTATTTATTAGTTGTATGAGATTTACAACAATGATTTATTTTAACAATTTTTCCATATTTTTTTTTTGACAATTTATGAGAAATCTTTTAAATCTAAAATTACAAATGTCCTGCACTCGAACTTTTAAATGAGATCCATATTGAAATACTTTTAAAAAATTAGTTTTCAGATTTATAGAGTTGTGTAGCGAGATTTATAGACTTGAAAAATTTAATTTACTAGTTGGATGTAGCAGCTAGATTACTTGTTATGTTTGCAAATTTTGAATATCAATACTTTATAGAGTTGTGTAACAAGATTTACAGACTTGAAAGCTTGAATTTAAATAATTGAATGCAACAACTAGCGTCAAATTTTAAAAGATAAAATTAATAGATTACTTATTAGATTTACAGACTTGAAATCAACACTTTATGTAGCAAGATTTATAGACTCGAAAGCTTAAATTTAAATAATTGGATGCAGAAGCTAGCACTAGAAATTAAATTACTTGTTAGGTTTACAGACTTAAAATCAACACTTTACATCTGTAGAGAAAAATTTACAGACTTGAAAACTTGAATTTAAAGATTTGGATGCAGCATCTAGCGCCATATGATCAAAAGATAAAAATTTTGATCACTTATTAGGTTTACAGATTTGAAATCGGCACTTTACAAAATGTCGAGCAAATTTTATAGACTTGAAAGCTTGAATTTAAAGAGTTTGATGCAATAGTACTAACTGTAAACATGAGCGAATTCAAGATTTTCATCAGGGAAGGAATAGCGAATCGGATTTAAATAGCTAATTGGGTTCAAACACATTAATTAGCTAATCGGATACAAGATTAAAAAAACAATGTTCTAACTTATAATTAATAAACAAAATTATAATTTTTACTTTATTAAAAAAATTAGCCTGTTTTCGATACATTATATATAAAAACCCTGGTTAATAGAGGAAATATATCTGCTGTTATTTCGAAATAACATGGCCCTGTTATTTCAAAAGGAAATAAATCTGCTGTTATTCCAAAGGAATAACATGGCCGTGTAATTTCTATATCAATCGTTGATTTTCATTGAAATTTGCGTATGAAAAAAAATTATTTGTTGAGATTTGCGCATGAAAATATTTGAACGGTTAGGCTCGGAATAACAGCAAATTTGTTTCCATATATATAGAAGGGTTCACTAACTGTTCTCAGGAGCAATTATGTACCGACTCGCATGCCAAAAGCGTAGGTCCACATATTGAACTATATTTAAAAAAAGTTTAGATAAATATGAAGTATGTACATTTTCTTTTAAACATATCTCACACTTAACTTTTTTTTAGCAAGGTTCACACACGTGGTGGACTCACACTTAGGTCCTGTTCGGCTGCAGTGTGGGTTCGGGAATGGGTACGGGAAAACAAAATTTTTGAACTGAAAATTACTGTTCACGTGGGAAAAAAAAAATTCACTCTGAGTAAATTTTTTTTTTCCCACGTGAACAGTGATTTTTTCAGTACAGCCGAACAGGCCCTTAACTTTTTTTTTAGCAAGGTTCACACACGTGGTGCCACCAAAATCATTCCCCTAATAAATAAAGTAGAGATTTTACCTTTACAACCGCGTCTATCAGTTTTAGTATTAGTGCGCATATTGGAGCATTCTTCTTTTTTTTCTGGTCAGATAGACCCATGATGAGGATCGATCAACTGCTTATATATATCTCAAATCATTTTCTCCTAGGTTCGCACAACGTGTAATCCTTTTCCATAGCCGCCAGATTAAAACAATAGCACTTTTCTCCGAGGTCCCAAGAATCTTATAAAGAGATAAAGAGGATATATATGGATTATGGATAGGTAAAATGGCATATGATAGAACAATAAAATGAGAAGCATAATTTTTCTATAATAGAAATGCAATCTTGATGAAAGCAACTGGTACTGCAGGAATCCTCGTCATGACAGGTCAACTTAGGAGGGAATATATATATATATAGATGGGCTATTGTACTTCGCGAAGTAAAGCAAAGTTTTACTTCACGCTATTCCCACTTTGAAAATCCAAAACGTCGATTCGAACCATTCAAGTTGATATCCATATTGAAATGTGCTTCGAGACCAGAATCTCTCTCTCTCTCTCTCTCTATATATATATATATATGAGGAGGGTACAATATCACTTTATCGGATGGTCCAGAATCTCTTTAAAAAAATGATTTTGTACCTATCTAAAAAAAAGGTAAAAAAATGCTAAAAAAATATAAAATTTGGTCTCCAAGCATTTTATTATGAAAATCATGTTGAGCAGTTCGGATCGACTGTTCGGACTTTGAAAATGAAAATAAAAAATGTGAAACATATTGGAACACAGAAATTATGATGCATTTGAACCCTTCTATTTATATATATGCCTCACTTTTACCGATATATATGTCTCAGTCTCAATCATTGATTGAAATGGTATCCACATAAAAAAGAAAAAAAAAATGCGGCATTGTTTTTATTTTCTTTTATTTGTTGACAAGTCTATGTACAAGTCGACACTTTATCTGACCGTGCCGACCTGACGTCTGGTCATTTTCTGTGTTAAATTGTGCGTCGAATTTTAATGGTGGACTTGAATTGAACTTAATAAGCAATAATTAACATCTACTAGTTCTTTTAAGATGTGTACTTCGTCAAATTTGATCAAATATTTGTGACAAATTAAAATTGAGCTGGTTTGAGTCGGGACAGGTCTTGGTGCGGTATAACATTTAAAAATATTTTAAAAATATTTTAAAAATCTTTGCTTTACTCTGTTTGCATGAGACTCTGACTCTCTCTGTTTTGCTTTAACGACTAGCCTAGTATGTTTCCTTTGCTGCCACTATTATACTAAATTGCTGCCACTATTATACTAATTTAGTGGTAAGTGTAATAAAATTTCTATTTTGTTTCAATGAATCACAATCAACATTGGAGATAATTTTGTTTCATGATATTTTATAGGAGAGTTCAGAGAAAAATATAATTTTGGTCCTCTTGTGTGAATCTTTCCTTTTTGCTAAATGTTATAAGAGGAGGGATCAAGTTACAACAATTTTGAGTTACAACAATGTTACAACGACTATTTTTTGCGATTTCAAAGTCCAAATCGTCGATCCAAACCGTTCAACATGATCTCCATAATAAAATGTGCTTCCATATCAAAATTTTACATTTTTTTGAATTTTTTTACTATTTATTAAGATGGGTACAAAAACTAGTCAAATTCAGACCATTGAATTTTGTACCCATCTTAATAAATAGTAAAAAAATTCAAAAAAATGTAAAATTTGATCTGGAAGCACGTTTTATTATGGAGATCATGTTGAACGGTTTGGATCGACGATTTGGACTTTGAAATCGCAAAAAATAGTCGTTGTAACATTGTTGTAACTTGATTCCTCCTCATGTTATAAATAGGTACGGAGTATACTTAGTCTATCTATTATACCATTTTGGAATTTGTTATACGTATATACCTTACAGATGTAATATATTGTTTATGATTTTAATATTGCAATAAAGAAAAAATATATTGATCATTCTCAGCTTCATTTTAATATTGCAAGGTAGATGTAGACATATAAATAATACAGATGACGTGTATACTATTACTATCATATTAAATATCACTACCTACTACATCGCCTATTAATTAAATGGGAGGGCTAACCTTCCCCCGCCATCCATCCTCCACTTTTTTTCCAACTGAAAATAAGTAGGGGACCACAATAAACTGTTAATAACCGTTGAAATAAGTAGGGGACCACAGTAAACCGTTAATTATTGGGAAATAGAAGGGGACCAAAAATGCCTCCACAGCATTACAAGCGCAGAAGTATTCACCCTTGTAAACTCAAGTATTCATCCATGTAAAGAAAAGTACTCATCTTTGAGAAATAACTATATAAGGAAACATTACCACTCATCTTTGACACGTTTTTAGAAGTGGTTTTTTTTTTTGTACGTTCACTCTAACTAATTTTTCCGACGATCTGTGAGGAATTTTTCAAATCTAAAATCACGAAAGTCTTCTACACAATTTTCTCTTTCAAATAAGATCCATGATGACATACTTTCGAGTTGTCCGTTACGCAAGTATTCACACCTCGTACGCAAGTATTCATCTCTCATTGAACAAGTATTCATTCTCGTCGTGTAAGTGTAAAGAGTACATGAAGGTATGGTGGGACCGCACAACCGCGACTTCAGATAAGTAGGGGACCACAGTAATATGCGGAGATAAGTGGTGGAATTAGTAGGGGACGATTTGCGAAATTTTTTTGACACTTAACACGAGTTGTATTCATCCATATAAATAAAAGTACTCATCTTTGAGAAAGAATTATATATGGAAATATTACGACATTAAGAACATTAATTACGCGGAGATAGTAGGGTACCACAACTGCCGTCCGCTAAAAACAAAAGAAAACGTGTAATTAAGTGGGGGGACCGCACAACCGCCATCACTAACTACTGTGGGGACCGCATAACCGTCACCGCAAGTGGAAACAACATCAAGTATTCATCTATAATACATGAAGTATTCACATGTAATACATCAAGTATTCACCCTGATATATCAAGTATTTTTAAAAAAAACTGGACATATCACACCCATATTTTACACGTTTTTAGATGTGGTTTTTTTTTTCTCCGTTCAATCTAACTAATATTTCTAACGATCTGTGAGAAATTTTGCAAATCTAAAACCACGAACATCTTCTACATAATTTTCTCTTTAAAATGAGATCCATGATGACATACTTTCGAGTTATTCGTTGCACAAGTATTCACCCTCGTCATGCAAGTATTCATCTATCATTGAACAAGTATTCATCTATCATTGAACAAGTATTCACATGTAATACATCAAGTATTCACCCTGATATATCAAGTATTTTTAAAAAAAACTGGACATATGACACCCATCTTTTACACGTTTTTAGAGGTGGTTTTTTTTTTTCTCCGTTCAATCTAACTAATATTTCTAACGACCTGTGAGGAATTTTGCAAATCTAAAACCACGAACGTCTTCTACATAATTTTCTCTTTAAAATGAGATCCATGATGACATACTTTCGAGTTATTCGTTGCACAAGTATTCACCCTCGTCATGCAAGTATTTATCTATCATTGAACAAGTATTCACATGTAATACATCAAGTATTCACCCTGATATATCAAGTATTTTTAAAAAAAACTGGACATATCACACCCATCTTTTACACGTTTTTAGAGGTGGTTTTTTTTTTTCTCCGTTCAATCTAACTAATATTTCTAACGATCTGTGAGGAATTTTGCAAATCTAAAACCACGAACGTCTTCTACATAATTTTCTCTTTAAAATGAGATCCATGATGACATACTTTCGAGTTATTCGTTGCACAAGTATTCACCCTCGTCATGCAAGTATTTATCTATCATTGAACAAGTATTCATCCTAGTTGTGTGAGGCGGAGGCGGAGGCAGAGGCGGAGAAGGAGAGGCGGAGGCGGAGAGGGAGAGGCGAAGGTGGGAGAGGCGGGCGGAGGCAGAGGTGGAAGAGGGAGAGGGAGGGAGAGAGGAAAGAAATAGAAGGAGAAAATCTACTAATTAATTTGTAGGGACCACTAGTTAGTTAAAATTGATTATTATAGTTAGAAAAGGAAGTTAGTTAGTTGGGGGAAAAATGGGAGAAGGAATCAAGGGGTAACATATAATTATCCTAATTAAATAAAGGCAAATATTGGCATGTATTATCATAAATTAAAATAAAGGTCGCATTAAAAAAATTAAATAAAGGCAAATACTGACATCTGTATTATCATAAATTTATACCTTACAAATGTTTATATTATCATAAATATCGGCATCTGTATTATATGACATATGTTAAAATATTATTAATATATATATATATATATATATATATATATATATATATATATAGAATTTTGCTATTGTGCTTCATGAAGTAAAACTCATATTGTACTTCACGCTCATACACCCATTTCCAAAATCCAAATCGTCAATCCGACCGTTCAAGTTGTTCTCCATATTGAAATGTGCTTGGAGACCAAATTTTACATTTTTTGGAATTTTTTTACTATTTATTAAGCCACTTTGAAAATCGCTGATCCATTGGTCCAGAAATTTTTACTATTTACAATGGATCAGCGATTTTCAAAGTGGCTTAATAAATAGTAAAAAAATTCCAAAAAATGTAAAATTTGGTCTCCAAGCACATTTCAATATGGAGAACAACTTGAACGGTTTGGATCGACCGTTTGGATTGTAGAAATGGGAGAATGAGCGTGAAGTAAAACTTCATTTTACTTCATGAAGCACAATAGCCCTACTATATATATATATATATATATATATATATAGAGTTGGGCTAACTTGCTTTGGGAATTAAAGATGGCGTTTTACTTTGCGCTCATATCTTCATTTTCAAAGTTCAAATAGTCGATTCGAACCTTCCAACATGTTCTTCATATTAAAATGTGCTTGGAGACCAAATTTTACAATTTTTGGAAATTTTTTACTATTTTTTCAGAATTTTTGAAAATCATCACTTTGCTGAATTTTTTATTATTTTTTTATTTAATGAAAAGTTGTGATTTTCAAAAATTCTGAAAAAATAGTAAAAAATTTCCAAAAATTGTAAAATTTGGTCTCCAAGCACATTTTAATATGAAGAACATGTTGGAAGGTTCGAATCGACTATTTGAACTTTGAAAATGAAGATACGAGCGCAAAGTAAAACGCCCTCTTTAATTCCCAAAGCAAGTTAGCCCATCTCTCTATATATATATATATATATATATATATATATATATATATATATTACTCTAAATATCTTAATGCAAATTGAAAGAATATTCTGGATTCATTACTGGGAGAATTTTACACTTGTGTATTCTTTAATTTTCTCAATTATATACTTTACGGTTCGTTTTTTTTTTTTTTTGTTAGTAAAAATTGGCATCCTCTGTCATAATTGATTTCTTCCTTCACTGAAACGTCTCTGTTATTTATTTATTTTTAGAGCCAAAGCCCAATGGAATATAGATCATCATAAAAAGTAAAAAAGATCCATTCTTTCTTAAGACTGATTTATTCAATTTCAGAATCATCTATTGAATGCTTTTGCTTTCTTATGACGCTGGATGTTGTTTTAAGACGTGGTTACTAGGTAGCCTTGTTTTCAAAGTTAGAAATGGTGACATGAACACATGATGACCACAACAAATTCAGACAGAAAACCTTCGCTACCATCACAAAACTACATTGCGCAAACTCCACAAAAACACCACAAACAAAGGATATCTTTTATTATCAAGTTTTTTTTTTTCCAAGAATGGCCAACATGGTAAAGCTGTGTGAACTTGTGCAATGTTTTTCATTTTTTTTCTTATGTATATCTATTTTTGACACACTTGATAGAGATAAGAAGAAAAGGACAAACAATGGCATCAAATAGACCACGCGTTTCTAAATTCTAAAAGACTTAATTACCACGTTGCAACGGAGGTTAGTGGAAGCCGGAGACAGTGGATTTGGAAGTGGCGGGGGCTCAATCAAGTGCTATAGAGATTATCAGATTACTTGGTGCCTGAGGCGCTGACGAGACCAAGCCAACTCATTTGACTGAACTCAACTTAGTACCGGTACCTTTGCTAGGTGGCAACTTGGCATTTTGACATTTGGCATACAAATCGGGGATCATACACTCTTCTCATTTCCATACGTTCAAGCGAACAGCTTGACTGCTCCTGTCAAAACACGGCCTATGTCAAATCACAACATAAGAAACTTACAATCGGAGCCATCCATTTAAAGAGATGCAGAATGAATATAGAAGCTCATACAAATCAGACATACAGGCTACCTTTGTACATTGATATTTCGCATAGATTTGAGAAAATCATGTATCATATACTAGTACTTTATTAAATCATTGAATCAGCAAAAAGCCGAAAACCCCAAGAATAGAAGAACCGGTCCACACAAAGCCCAATACACTTGATGATGAGTATTGCCTCTCACTTGTGTTGTAATAGTAACAAATAATAGAAGAATCAAGTCTACGCATTATATAAGTCCAGAAGAGGATGAAAAAACATAAGATTATAGTATAAAGAATCTTAATTAACACAAGTCGAAAACAAAATCGAGCCTCTATAAGTGCGAGGCTTCACTAGTCCTGAATCCAGTAAAAATTAAAATTAAGTAAAAGTCTACCTCCAAAGACCCTACAAAATAGTACCCAAAAATGGCTAAAAGTTCAGAAAATGTGTATTATCTTCAGATCTCGGCAATGGACTCAAGAAGGGCCTCAACCTCCTGCCTCAGAGAGGCAAGCTTCTGTTGCTGAGAGGCAATTCGGCTCTCTATATCTTTTCCTCCTGATTTCTTCTCAAAGCTTTCAACAACAGTGGTGTGCTTGGCCATCTCCTTCTCTTGCATCTCTCTCTCCTTTGTTACCAGTTCCTCTATCTGCATCGCAGATATTAAATTTTTAGGACAGTAAAAGAAAACTTTTTTAGGACTGGTAATAAAATTCTATTCTGGCGAACTTCTTTTCTATCTTCTTTATTGTTTTTGGCTGATATTGGTTTATTTCAGTTTTCCTTCAATTAGCAAAATGCAAAATACTTTCATTTTTCATATTTCTAACTTCAATGTAATTAACCCATTATGCTTCAAGTCAACCCTAACTTGTATGGACTGAAGTGTCACTCAAACAAATGAATCATCCCCCATTTTGACCTCAACTTATCTGCAACAGGGCAACTAAATATGTCCAAACTAAATCCGACTAGCAGGTACAAATGTATAACGATTAATGAGTCTTGTAAGTTTAACATGTATACTAGCTAAGAACATCTGGCCAAGAATTTTTTTTTGCTAGCCAGAGATATATACATTACCACATTCGCACTTTGTATGATACCCAAAAACATGAAGAAAAGTGAAGGTAGCAATAACAAACCTTGGGCAATATTGAGGAAGCCTGAGAGCATGACTGCAAAAATGTCAATAATGGCTTCAGCTCCTTTGTCAATTCTTTGAACTGAGCATCAGCTGCCTTACGGACCGCCTTACAAGTCTGCACATCTCCATTGCGAGATAACTCACGCAAAGAAGACTCAAGCTTATCATGCAGAGTCAGATATTGGTCGAATATATTCCTGATACGTAGCACTGTCGCTTGTACCTGTTTCAAAAAAAATAGTACATCTAAAGTATTACAAAATACCAATGTCAAAACAACATCTTTTTGTAAGCAGTTAGGGGCTTGACCCTATCTTATTTGAAAAAAATCATCTTTCTTAAACAACATACAAAAAATAAATGTTAAAGCTTCAGAACATTTGATCAGGCACAATAACTCCATGTAATATTATTTTAAATTTTACTTTTCAAGCATATGAACACCCCAAGCAGATGTAAGATGTAACAAGCAATTGAGAGAGTAAAAAAAGGAAGCTTTCACTACAAAGGAAATACTATGTAATAGAGAATAAATACACAATATGGAAAACTAATTTACCTCTTCCCATTGTAGTTTCTCTAGATAAGAAGATGAAGTCTTAGAGATAGCCAGGTCGGTGTGCATATACACAATACATGCAACAAACAGGAGGAAAATACCAACAATTAGCATCATTGGCTCGCTAAGAAGAGAGATGTTATTGAACTTGTAGTACACCTGAAACCAAAGAAAAGAAAAGGAAGTTGAAATCCATGCTTGACTGTTAGGTAATAACATTGCAGTCAGTGGCAGAGCCACATTGACAACAATGGGGTCAAATGAGCCCACTGATATTTACAAAATTACTTTATAAATTTAATAAATTAGTTATTTTTTCTACTTAATTTCTTTAAAATTTATACAATTGACACCAACTATTTTATATTACTTTACAAGGATTCCTTTTGGAAGATACTGACGAATAAGCCCCGATAAAGAAACGCTGAAGAATTTAAATAACAAAAGGCCAACACAAATTCCAAGGTATCAGGCTGATATGGTAAATACTAGTTGATTTATACCGATATGGAGTTCTTTGGTACTGTTCTATTTGAAAGAGCTATGCCATTATATTAACAAAAAAACAGCACCTGGAAATACAGATTAAGTTCCGGAACAACGTTATCCTTCTCCAAAACCACCACAGGCCGGCCAACAATGTCAAGATGTGAATATTTTACCTACAAATGCCCAAAAGAGTCAAACAAAGGTAACAACTCAATCAAGTTTCTAAGTAGAAGTACTAGTTAACGTACAGCTTGGGATTGCTTGGTGGGAAATAGGGTCGCAACTGAGATGTCCTTTGAACCTTCCGGCAAGACAACCTGTCAGGAACATACAACTTTAATACGCAACATTTATATAGTTCTTGTAAAGGAGCTACATTTGTATATTGAATACAGACAAAAGTAGCTGCAACTGGTAATAGAAAAAAGCATAGAGTTGCATGTACAACATTTAACACGGGGATTTTATTAATTTATTTTTCTCTATGAGATCTTGGAGAAACTGTTACAAACATTACAACTAAGTTACTGCTAAGTATAGATTATTGAAGTGAGCTATAGTAAACTTGCCTTGACAATGTGTTTTTCTACTAGGATCTCTCCTATGGGGCAGCCAAAGGTGATGTTAAGAACTCTTTTGCCACCATCGGCCTCAAAGAGAAAATCCTGGAGTGGCAAATCATAACCCACTGTAAACGTTGTTTTCCAACCACCAAAAATGGGAAATCTTGGCTCGATCTCCAGCTGTGTCTGCATTTAAATGAACATACAGATATCAATATACATTAAAGCCTACATTTTCTTTTAACAGAGTATAGCATGAGCTCAATTCTGAAGGAATAAATGTGCTCATCATATTAGTACACCAAGCAAATTGTCAACAATGCAGATATATGCCAAAAATTACAACAGGAAAATAAGAAACAAAAGGATAGATAGTACAGTATATCCACTTGCAAAGAGAAACAGCAATGTCATTATGTTGAGTATATTACTCTTTGAGAATCACCCCAAAGATGTGATGTCGAAATGTTGCCTATTTCATCCCTGTAGTACACTGAATGCGCCCTAGGTGGCAATCTTGCGACTAGAGTCCTAAAGGAAGAGGCACCTCTCGCGTATGGTCTGGCTTGATACTCGATTCTACAAAACATAGTATTGTGAGTTAAAAACTTTGATTTAATAGTAGAAACGATAATTTATGTGGTTTCAAATTCAGTACTATGCCTAAAAGAGGACGCAGTTGAGACTTTCAGTAATTGCCATGTTTCGCTTTTTGTTTGATTAGTATTTTGGAGGGCTTGCACACTCAGCCAGTTGAGACTTTCAGTTGAGACTTTGATTTAATAGTAGAAACGATAATTTATGTGCTTTCAAATTCAGTACTATGCCTAAAAGAAGACGCAGTTGAGACTTTCAGTAATTGCCATGTTTCGTTTTTGTTTGATTAGTATTTTGGAGGGCTTGCACACTCAGCCAGTAGACATGCATGCTTCCATTTTGTTCCATCAGAAGAATTTGGATTTGTTAGATACCAGCGAAACCATGAAAGCAACATAGCACTTTCTGTCATGTATCCCCAGCTCTATGCTATGCATGTGTGAACAACATCTATAGATTTAGAAGCTTTGAGGCTTATAACCTAAGAATCCATTCAAATATTAAACTTCAATTAAACGTAGAACAAGCAAGGCTAACAAAATATGTTCCTTCACAACTATTCAACCAGGACAGAACTATTTTGGAACCTATCCTGTATGGTTCACATTTCTATCTACTAGATAGCCTGTAATGTTTACCAACATGATGATCCAAGATTTTTTTTTATTAAGCTAAATAAACAATGTCAAAGAAATACCTGGAAAACCCATTTTTCAAACGGGCACCACCATGAGAAAGAGTATATTGCTCAGTGACCCGTACATTTCCCCAATGCGAGATCTCAATCTCCCGAACCAGCTCATTTGCAACAGCAAAGGGATTGTTGTTTTCAAAATGGACAACAACCGGTGAATAGGAGAATGCAGGCTGCTCCTCAAATGGGCCATATCTCAGTTCTGATTCGACAAGTTTCACTTTGGGATACTGGGTGTAAGACTCAACCCGACCTGGTAGCCTGAACACCAGTGACTGGTATTTGACGGGATAAGGCGAGGAGTAGTAGAGGTTATCTGTGTAGACCACAAGCTGAGACTCAGCTTGGGTTATTTCCTCTGGAAAAGGTTTAAGAGAGTGTGTGAAAACAGCGAGCACCTCCAAGCTAATAGTCTTGCCCTTTGCAAGTTTCTTAGGCAAGGCAATTGAATAGAAGGTCACATCTGACGGCTTTCCTTTTGGTTCGGTTGGTTCTGTTGGTAGTACAAAGCTAGACTTCTTTCCTTCTGTGTAGAATGTCCGTATTGCAGCTAAGTTCTTTGACTGGGCATCAGGGAATGCCAATAAAACTTCAGAGACATCATCAGGGCCCTCATTTTCAACCTAGAAACCAAGCAAAAAAATAATATCATATAGTTATCATGTCTCATAATGTTATCTTCACTGAAATCCACTGTAAAAATATAAGAGTGAAACAATATTTCAAAGTCCCAATGTGTTGAATATTAAAATAACAAGCATGAAGAGGACTAGAAGTCTTAAACCATACCTTCAATAAAGATATCACCCTGACTATGTGTGAAGACAACTCGACCTGGATATAGAAATAAAGTAGAGTCAGAAAGTTCTTGATTATAAGATAGCAAAACAGAAAAACAGCACTGGATTAGTTAACAAATTCTGAAATTAGTTATTCTTCTAATTAGACCATATATCAACCAGAGATTTATATAATCACCAATTTTGTAGTTAAACTGTATGTTAATAACATACGATGCCACACCTCAGCCTGATACATAAATTTTACAGTGCGAACCGCACATACTTACTACTAAATAGGCATTGATTTAACAACCATACATAGCATATTAAACATTTTCTTATCAAGTACAACAGAACAGATCAATTGTCTCACATCAAAATTGGTCTCCAATATCTTGCAAAATGCCTATAATTCAAAAGTTTCTGTAATTGTAAAATTGAAGTTGGCCACTGTATTGAGCCTTATAAATCTCCAACAATAAACACCACGAGCAAATTATTACTGAGATCTGGAATTTTCAACAAAGACATTCACTTTAGATAACAACCATCAGATCGGGAAAACCCGTACAAGCTAAGTCTACGACAAAAAGAAGAAGAAACAGACGGAGATTAGATATAAAAAAAAAAGGTGAAGCTACGCACCCATCGTTCAACTTTGGAGATGACGAGATCTGATCGCGCCGTGGACGAGAGAAGGAGGAGGGTGAACAGGAAGAAAGAAAAGCGGAGGCGACGCTCCATTTCGTTAGATCTATGATCGATCGATCGGAGTGTGACTTTGAGTCAATAGAGGGAGAGACGCACACAAGGCTCTAAAACCCTCTCCTGTTATGAGGAAGATCGTGAAGGGGTACCCAAGCTGAATTCCTGAAGTCGTCTCCAGTATATGTAACTGGAGATGTCCGTGACTCGAGACCTCTGCGTCAGGATCTTTTGGATAAATGGTAGCTTGGCTTGTACTTACAACGGACTCTGATAAATATCATCATATTTTAAATCTAAACAATCGTTGAATGATCTTAATACGAATATTTACTTAAAGATTAAATTTTATATTTTTTTTCAGAACTTTTTATACTATTTTTCTAAATAGGTGGAAAATTACTTGATTTAAAAATTTTAGACCATTCAAAAATAGTAATTTTCTACATATTTAAAAAATAGTGAAAAACTTCTAAAAAAATGTAAAATTTATCCACATTAGTACACTTTATACAAACTCTTGATGACAACCAAAACAAAATTGAAATGTCATAATTTTTTACAT
Source organism: Carex kokanica (assembly GCA_025461125.1). Lineage (NCBI taxonomy): Eukaryota > Viridiplantae > Streptophyta > Magnoliopsida > Poales > Cyperaceae > Carex > Carex kokanica. Next base: position 123,466 of record JAJGRX010000431.1, read on the forward strand.
GTGCATAGATAAAATGATGCAGATCATATCTAATGGTTTTATTTTGACATTTTAAGTTTTAAATTTTGAGTTATTAAAGTTTTTATAAATAGAGGCATGATGGAAGCAAAAAAAATAGAGGCATTTGAACCATTCTCTTCATATATAAATCACAATGAATTGTTTAAATCAACTATTTGAACCTAAAAAATAAAAATATTAATCTGTAGTATAGACTAATATGCGATATGCATAGTATCTTAGCCTCACTCTATATCTCTTTTCTTATATGAAGCACGTAGAGTTATAATTAAAAGATAAAATTGCTAATTAATATAAGCCCTCCAATCAAATAGTCTGCCTTTTTTTTATTCTATGCATCTTTTTGATGTTTTTTTTACATTAGCTCTGAAAAAAAAAAGGTTTAAAGCAAGGGCGGATTTACGTGTATTGATAGGGATGCTAAGTCATCTTAATGATTTTTAAAATTTTAATTATGTATATTGAAATTTAATTAATTTTTTTTACTTTTCATATAGTCCAACCTCCCTCGTAAAATATCAAATATTTTACTTGTAGCCTAGCCATTAGAGCTCTATTTTGTGGTTGTGAAAATTTGAGTTCAAATCTCACCCATCACATATTGTGCATTTTAAGTTTTAGCCATATTTATTAAATTTCTAGTTCCGCCCTTGATTTAAAGGGCACGAATAATTCTTTAGTTTACTAGTTACTACTATTAGACTTACAAATATTATATTTTTATCTTCAAACTTAATTTTTAATATACTATGTGAGTAATTCAAAATTCAAAATAAAGTCTGAAAGATTTTATTTAGCATGTCAATAATGCAATTATGTTTATTTTACGAGAAACATATTTTACTACCTTTACTTAATAATAAAATATTTGATAATCGGAACAACAATCACATTACTTGTCAGTACAATAGTTAAATCTGTTAAAATATTTATTAAATTCATATAAGATGTCGAGTAGAACTAGGGTGCTCCTAAGCTCACCAAGCCCTTCTGTGAGTGCGACTCGAAAACCTATCGAATGGACTTCAAACGACATTTTCAAACCGTTAGATGTTCAATCTATATTAAAATGTGCTTGGAGACCAAATTTTACATTTTTTGAAATTTTTTTACTATTTATTAAGATGGTTTGAAAATCGCTGTTTTCCAATGGTGCAGAATTTTAATAAAAACAGTGATTTTCAAACCATCTTAATAAATAGTAAAAAAATTCCAAAAAATTGTAAAATTTGGTCTCCAAGCACATTTTAATATAGATTGAACATCTAACGGTTTGAAAATGTCGTTTGAAGTCAATTCGATAGGTTTTAGAGTCGCGCTCACGAAGGGCTTGGTGAGCTTAGGAGCACCCTAGTTCTACTCATAAGATGTCTATCAAATTTAGTGTTGAAAGTTGATTGATTATATTTTTATTGGTATTTGATTAGTGATTAGACGATACTCAAATTGAAAGTTCTATAAAATCTATCTAAATGATAAAGAATATTTTTTTTATTTAGACCAAATTTAACATCACTTGTCTGTTGTCAGTTCAGTTGTCATGGTTATAAATAGAGTGAGGCTATGGTGCTATGCATAGCACGGATGGCTAGTGTACTATGGCTCAATATGGTACTTTTTAAAATCCTAACGGTCGATCCGACCGTTCAATGTGATAACCATATGAATATGTACTTGCAAACTAAATTTTATATTTTTTCGAATTTGTTTACTATTTTTTCAGATAGGTAGAATTTTGATGGTCCAGAATTTTCAAAAAACACTGATTTTTCTACCTATCTGAAAATATAGTAAAAAAATTCGAAAAAATATAAAATTTAGTTTGCAAGTACATATTCATATGGATATCACATTGAACGGTTGGATCGACCGTTAGGATTTTAAAAAGTACCATATTGAGCCATAGTAAACTAGCCATTGGTGCTATGCATAGCACCATAGCCTCACTCTTATAAATATATTCGATTATCAATTAGCGATATGTCAGTATTGTGGAACTCTAGCATGCTCATACTGGTGTGGTATTCTACTTTCTTTCTTTTTTTCTAAAAAAAAAAGTTATTCATTTAGTTGTTTTTTTATTCAAAATTCATTTATTTGTTAAAAAAACTCAATTAAATTCTATAATTCGTAATATTTTTTATGTTAAAATTGTTTAAAAGCCTTAAACAGTTTTCTCTCATATTGTTTAACATATTTTTTTTTAATTTAATTCCATTTTCATCTGTGTTGTGCACGATTTCAAATGAGTTACACAATTTTGAGCTGATAACCAGGCTACGTTTGAATGGGAGCTAGAATAGTTAGAATAGCGAAATTTAAGAATAGTAAATGAGAATAGAGAAAAAATAGTGATTTTCAGATTAGTGTGAAAATGGTGCTATTCGGATTAGTAAAAATATTGTTTGAATTGTACATTTAGAATAGTGAATAGTTGTAAGCCTTTAACCGATAAAAAATAGTGTTAACAAAGTGCTAATTAAGAGGAAATATAGGTAAGTGAGATCTCAAACGAATTGTCACAGTGTGAAGATAACATAAGTAGTGTCAATTTTGTTATTTTGGGACTGTATTGGCAGAAATTTGAGAATGAAGCATCTTTCTCTCTCTCTTCACACTTCCGAATAGTAGCTATTCCAACATTTACAGGGTATATTTTGTTGCAAAACAAGAATAGCTAGAATAGCCAAATTAAGAATAGTTGTCGTTTGTCTTATTAGAACAGTTAAATCTCAAATTCTTAGAAATAACCTATTCTAATAAGACAAAAAGTTTGGATTCCCTATTCTAACTATTTTAACCCAACCAAATACCGAATAGGCTATTCCCAATAGCCTAATCTAAAAAATAGCATATTCTCAACTCAACCAAACATAGGGTTGTTCAAATGGCACGGTTTATTTGGTTTTAAACCGAACAACGAAAGTTTGGATTAAATGGTTCAGTTTTTTGGTTAAATGGATCGGGTTCAGTTTATTTTTTTTATTTACTTCGGTTTATGTTATTTGGTTCGGTTTGAAATGTTTAAATATCGGTTGGACCGAACCGACCGAACCCAGCGTTTTATAAAATCTCCGAACCCTAAATTCCGCTCCCTAGCAGCCCAAAACCTCTCACGCGTTTAAGCGTTTTCCTCACCTGCTCTCTCCGCTTTTCACCTCACCCGTCGACTATTGCTTTACCTCTCTTCTCCTCTCTTTGCAGCATGCTTCTTCTTCTCTACCTTTCTCTCTCACATTCTTGTTGTCTATTTCAAATTCTCACTCTTTCATCGTGCAACTCAAGGCTTCTAAATATTTCTTGAGTGAGGCTATGGTGCTATGCATAGCACGGATGGCTAGTGTACTACGGCTCAATGTGGTACTTTTTAAAATCCTAACGGTCGATCCGACCGTTCAATGTGATAACCATATGCATATGTACTTGCAAACTAAATTTTATATTTTTTCGAATTTTTTTACTATTTTTTCAGATAGGTAGAATTTTGATGGTCCAGAATTTTCAAAAAACACTGATTTTTCTACCTATCTGAAAAAATAGTAAAAAAATTCAAAAAAATATAAAATTTAGTTTGCAAGTACATATTCATATGGATATCACATTGAACGGTCGGATCGACCGTTAGGATTTTAAAAAGTACCATATTGAGCCGTAGTACACTAGCCATTGGTGTTATGCATAGCACCATAGCCTCACTCATATTTCTTTCTCTGATTTGATTCTTCAAATCTGATCTAGGGGTTCCGTTTTGCCCCTCTATTACTTGTTCGGTTCGGTTTTGAATCGGTTGATACATTTAATCGGTTCAGTTCGGTTATAATTTTGAAAACCGAAATAAAGTTTAATTTAGCTATTTTACTTCGGTTTCAACCGAACCGACCGTTTGAACACCCCTAACCAAACATACCCACAAAAAATATAGAATAACAGCTATTATAGCTATTATAAATAGCTAAAATGTTGTTTGGATGTACATTGCTATTCCGAATAGCTCCTATTCTTAAATAGCTTCTATTCTTAACACATCCAAACATAACCAGGAGTCCGGATCCTATGAAGTAACTGAAATTTTGAGTTTAAATACAGATCTGTCTGGTGTGAATCCAAATCAATTTGGTTATCTGTGTCAAAGCAGATTGAGCAGTTCGAATCTAAACTCAAAATTTGAGTCAATGTGATATGAATTCGTTCAGTAGACCATTTAGCCCGGTCCAACTTCGCCCCCCTCAAGTTCTCGAATTCATATCACCTGAGGTAACTTGAATTTTGAGTTTAGATTCGGAATGTTTGATCTACTTTGATAATAATAATATAGATGTATGTACATTCTATTTCGGATCGAATTAATTTGAATTTCTGATCTGATGATCGGATCCAAACTCAAAATTTGAGTAAATCAGAATCTATACTCTTTTTAAGTTCCCGAACTACTAATTTTCAGTTTATTTATAGCATGGCAAAAAAATTTTGGACTGAGATATCTTAAATTTTCAGTTTATCTAAAGTCGAACTAAATTGTTTTCAGTGCAATACAGGTAACATAATTGTGCTTTGAGATCGTGCATAATTGATTTGAACGGTCCGGATTTGTACTGTGCCTATTCAGAGGATGCGAATTTCCAGGCAGCGACTTGATCGTTAGTTCCCCGGAGTCCCGGACTCAAAGGCCGAAGCTTCCGTTCGGAATAACCCAACCTTTCTTTGCTCAAATCGGCTTTTCGCAGAGGCAAATGCGCACGGCTCAGATCGGCGCAACGACGGCGCTGACGTTGCACTCTCTCTGCGCCGCCGGCTTAGCGGCTGGGCATTGGCTCGCTCAGTCCTTCTATTCCTCCAGCCTCATTACTGATCCCACTCGAACCCTACGCTTTCTCACGGTAATAATCTCAACCCATCTCCTCTCCTTGGCTTTCTGGTAAATGAACTTCATGGGTTGCAACAGGGTAATGACAATTAAATGCTTGACCTAACGATAGAAAACTAGTTCAATTACATTAATGTAGAAATCAAGGAAAGTTTGTGATTCTGTGGAGCATACTAAAATTTGATTCTGTGTTATTATTGGCATTCTGTGAATCAGGTTTGTGAAGCACCTATTGTAATTGTTCTGTTCAGTTGGCTTCGTCGAGACCATGATCGATGCACAGTAAGGCCTTGTGTGTTTTTTTATCTTCAGTGCACTAGTTACTGTGCTAAAGTGTGATCTACTAATTATGTGTTGTATATTTTTTTCTGCAAGTGCATTCATACTTTATTGATTCTTTGGCAGTTTATCAAGTCGGTCGGTCGCGGTTTAATGGGTCTTCCAATTGGTAATTGATATTTCTTCCATTTTACAATTACATTCTCAAAAGTAATAAATTCATCTTCTTATGAATATTAATTTTGACTGGTTTGCATTGGTGTGGACTGTGGATGGCATATAACCTTTTTTTGTCAGTTTGGATGTGAATGCCTTTTGTGGTCTTCGTATCTATTTTTGTTTTTTATGAGTCGAATATGAATTTTCTTTATTGTTTCAGGTGCTCTCTTTAATGCATTTGGAGCAATAGTTTTGGGTGCACCAGTGGGTCTCAAGTAAGTTCAACTTTTCTTTATGAAAAAAGGGCACTTTTAAGACTGACGGTATGTGAGCAAGATATATTTTAAATTTGTTGCATCCATAACAATTCCATTGTTGTCATGCAAAGATGGCAACCTTGCTCTGTAGTTAATTCTTACTGGCATACCTTTTTGAAGCTTCCAGCCTTCCACCAAAAGTTCATATTGAAGAAATGAATTGCTTTCAAATTTTGAAAAATAATATCATTAGCAATTACACTAGCTATTTTTTGTCACATTTCCATTTTGACCCTGAAAGTAAAATTTAAAACTTGCATTTTGGTCCTTGGACATTACATCTTGGTATTATTCTGGCCTTACATGACAGAGCATCTAAATCCTGGGATTAAGCTCATGTCCATAATTGGCACGGCTTTCCAATTTACACCTTTTTCCCACTGTTTTGATGTTTGACTCAGTGCGTGCAATTACATAAGATTTTCATCCGTTTATTGGAGTGTAGAATATGAAAGGCTGAAATCAATACAAATCGCCATGTTTACCTACAAAAAGGGAACAATTTAACTTTAGGACCAAAACAGAAAGAATGCTGTGTTATTTACTCCAACAGTTATTACTGGTTTCTCTAAGTTGCTGATATCTCTTTGCTTGCCATCTCTCCTTTGCTGTAGGTACTGGCCGGCAACCATTTATTGGTCAATGCTCATGTCACTGTTCACTGTGAGTAACATTTCAATCTATTACGTCATTCTTTAACTTCATTCACTTTTTTTTTTATCTTGACTTTAACTATCGACTTCTTGAGCGCTTTATATTGTGACTTGAGAGTTTTTTAGGGTTTCTTTTTGTCCAGTAGGAACTCATGCTCGATGACATATCTAAACTCGATTAACAAAAGAAAAATAAGAAATTAAGAACTATTTTTATTGAAGTTCGTGCCAGCAGCTTGTGTTTTTGGTGCATCTAAACTTGATTGGCAGCACATACTATCCTATTCTAAGTAAGTTTCCTATATTAGTATATTATGATATTCTCTATCTATCTAGTTGCTCATGTGATCTAACAATAAGTTTCTTTTATAGACTATCAAATGCAGTTGATTACATGATATCAGTGCCAGCCCATGGAGCAATTCTTGGTGCATGGCTTGGTGCATGGCCCATGCCCCTGGACTGGGAAAGACCATGGCAGGTACCAAATATCTATGAACTTTTATCCATATATTTAAATAGTTTTTAAGTAGTACTCAGCAATTCATTCTTCTGACAAGTCCCAACCATTCTTTGCCTGGGTGGGCTGCATTCTCTATTTTCATTTATGTCAGCCTATTAAATATTTTTTTTAATCTTATGTACAGGAATGGCCAATTTGTGTCACTTATGGAGCAATTGCTGGTCACTTGATTGGTATGCTTTTGTCTCCGGTGCTGATCTACCTTCACCAAAGGCACATTCGTACCAAAGCTGAGTAATTTTATGGTGAACGGGTCTTCTTTTTTCTAGGTTTTTTTATTGAGTAAATGGACTTGTGCCATGTAGGAGTGTAGACCGCTATGGGAGAAGGAAGTTAGATTATTATTCAATTTTGATAACTGAAAATTTTGTGTTGGTTTTGGATTCTACATAATGCATAGAAAAGTTGCTCAAATAAAATTCTGAGTAGTTGTGTACAGTACATTCTCTTTGTTTATCTTTTGGAAAACACACAATCAAGCTATTTTGAGATGCATCCTAATGTAATGAAGAAAAAAAATAAAAAAAAGGCAAATGAGCTTATTATAAATGAATTTTTACTGAGGGAATGTGTGCGACTGGCTTGCAAGTCGCCACTGTTCATAAGCCAGTAAAATTAAAATAAGCTATATATTTTTTTAACAAAACATATACTAAACTGAAAATAACTTTCTCTTTTGACTTGTTTAGCAACAACATTTCAATATGGAAGAGCAGAATAGAGTGTTGTTCTAGTGCGGAGCCAGATTTTTAAGTTATAAGAGTCAAATGTGAATGAAGATTAATAATATATAATTCTCATGTTACGAATGAGAATTAATTTTATAGTATCATTTATTGTAAGTTATATAGAAAATTATGCACAAGTATAAATTTTTTGAAAATAAATGAGAGTCAATCGTTGTCAACGCAAAACAAATGCAGAATAGTGATGAATATTTTATTCTGCTATTCTGTCTCGTACCTCGAATAGCAAAAGAGTGAAAAATTTGTGATAACGTTTCTGCCCCGTTAAGAGAGCCCTTGTAACATTTTTAAATGTTTCTTTCTCCATTCAACCCGACTCAGAGCTCATTCTACGCGGTCTTTAGAAGTTATTTTCATGTCATGTAATATTTAAAAAGTGTATTAGTGGTATACAATCAGAATGCAATTGAGTTTAGTTAATTTATTGTCCTTTTATTACTCAAAATAATATAAAAAATATGCATCCAATTCCACCATCATCTTCCATAACCCAAATCCATTGTAGCAGCCATCCATCACCTTTCATCATCAAATTCGTCCACCAAACCATCTTAGAAGATCATTAAACTTTACTAAAACCTAACTGTTTAGGACAGAGCTAGTCTATGTCATAACAAATAAGCAACCAATATAACAGTAAATTATCAAATATTGTTATTGTTGTTATTTTTTAGGAGTAAAGTAAGTTAGTGTTACTTATTCTACCACACTTTCTCCAATCAAAACCCTTCAAAACCCCAAAATACCATCAAAAGGTCTACAGTCTACTTTTCCTCACAAGACCACTCGAGTCATAACAAATTGGTATCAGAGCAAAGTCAGGTCATACAATTGATATTATCAAGTAATAACATGTTATTTAATAACTATACACTAGCATGCAAAACCACACTATTACATTATACTGACAAAGATAAATCTTGTGAAATTATTTACAATACCTAATAATGGGCTACAAAAGCAAAGAATGCGAAAAAAAAAAGTATGACCAAGTTACACAATTACTATCCACCAAAAATAGCAATCACCATGAAAATCTCTTCATTTACTTTGCCCCCTTCTTGAACCGAGTTTCACAAATGAGAAGTCATCTTCATCTCTTCTATCTCTTCCCTCATCTTCATCTCTTCTCTCTTCTACATTCAATCGCATTTCCTGTGGTACATTTTTCCGGTTCAACTCAGATCTTGTTATTGACATCTCAATGTCAACATCTGAGATCTCATTGTCAGAATGTGACCTTCTAATACCTTCACCAGCATATCCCATTGTTCTATACCGGTGCAGATGGCGAGAAGCAGGTGATGCCATTGGACTCTGGCCAGGACTTGGACTCGGAGTAACAGATGGTGACTGTGAGCTTCCTTTTTTGTTCCTTTTCCTCGCAGCATCACGCCATTTTTTGAGGGCCTTGGATGTTTGCTCATCAAAAATAGACATTTTTATGTGTGATCCCATCTGAATAAGAAATATCCATATATTGTTGGTTTACTTATTGAGAAGAACATTTTCTGACAAGTAACTATATGCATATAAGGTCTGGCTCAAGAATCAGCAATTGATAATTACCTGAGATACAAGAGCATAGAGGGGGAGTGTGATGTAGCTGCAAAGGAGATGGACAGCAACTCTACAAAAGTAAGAAAAAAATAGAAGCGGCAAACATAAATAATTATATCATATAACAATCTATTATATTCTTCACATGTAGATAAGGGATTGGTCCATTTAGAAAGACAGTATCTCATTGTAATTCAATTCTTTTTGTTCTTGATTGTATATTATAATGTGGAATTTATTGTAACCCAACTCTTCAGTGTATCCCTATTGCAGGACAATAGAAGAATTAGAAGTTGATCAGTTTGTAATCGTAATAAGTTTGGACTAATACCAAATTGAAGACTTATCGAGTCTCAATTGAACAATTGAAGATTACAAGTGACTCATGAACTCAATTTATAGCTAATTTAACATTACTATACATATAGTATTGTCACACTAAGGACCATGGCAGTCATTACCGATTTATTAGACAACAACTTCAATTTTGAAATAGTCTCCGTGATTATACCCATTGAAAAAAGAGAAAAAGTTATATTTTAGATGATTATACAATTAAGTTGTGGACTTAATTACCCAATACATATTCTTGCAACGACATAGCCAAAGCTTTCATGGAAGCAAGATCTTAATCCAAACAAAAACTGCATCAATATAAAAAGTCAGTGCATCCAACAAATTCAAAATGAAAATGGCAGAGTAGCCTTTTAGCTCTCTCATACACAAAATGAAGTACTTACCCAAATCCACAAGAAGTAAGCAAGTTGGAAAGCATTCTGTAAGAAATGAAAAATATCTCATTTGTATTTAACAAAAACAATGTTTTGTATAATGACAAGTGATAGTATTATATAACGATATATCTAAAAATTTCTTTTCATACCACGAATACTGTAAAGTGAATCAAGAACAGAACTAAGTGGGGCCGTCCGAACCAGAAATGGTGGTTACTTAATTTCACAAGTGGCATTCCTTGAATAACTGCATGCCTCTGCTGTATCTCAAGGGCCATTGATGCGATTATCGCTTGCAACTTTGTTCCAATCGCCAAAATCATCTAAAATAACAATCATGAAGTTGTGCTTTTAACAAATCACTCTGAGTTGGCACCCAATTCAATTAAAAAAAATAATACATTGCTTCGAACATTAAGTCCAAGAAAAAACAAGTAATTTCAATGAAAGACGAATTGGATTCATGATATCACAAGATCTTGGCATGAGTAATTAGCGATATACTAGACTACTATTGCAAGATGGTCCATTCATCTTGGCATGAACTACGTTGTAGAAACAAAATTCATGATATAGAGAGAGCTTACAAATAGTGGCAGTAATGTGACCCAGAATAGTTCTTGAAACTCTGAAGAAAATAAAAATAATGTGAAATAAAAGTTAAAAAATATATTTATGACTACAAATGACCACAAAAGAAAAATATTTGAGACTATAAATGTTCTCTAAAAAATATAGATGAGATGCTTACCGCGTACATTTAGAAGTAGAATGACAACGGCACATCCCCACAAAATTGGACTATTAAACCAAAAATAATGCAATTTTAATATCTATACAAGTTTAGTAAAAAGGGATAGTAACAACAATAACTAACAATATTACATACCTTATTCCAACCACCACTTTAAAATCATCCTCTAGTGAACGTTTAATGTACTTCTGGAAATTAAATTTCATTCCAGGATTTAAATGAGCCTGTAAGAAAGTATATGATGTTAATAAATTTACATGAGTTTATAAAATAAAGATATTGAATTGAAAGAAACTCACATTTATGAAGCCATGGCGCAATGTTAAATAATCAGTCTTTCGAACAGACCTAATAAATTGCCTAAAGAAGCTTACCTATTATAAATAAAGGACAAATAATCATATAAAGCGGATTAATATGAGGTAGGGTATATAAAGATATCAACTTAATTTTTATAAGTATAACAAAAGAGAAGCAAACAGTCACAATCAATTTTATTTTTGTAGAACTTTCCTATGTATCAATCTTTGGGTAAAGCAAAAAAATATAAGACTTTGGTTTTTCCCTCTCTGTTTGTTACCTATATGAAACAACTTCTGCTTTTTATGGAATTTTTCATGTGGTGTATGCTAGAACTTTAATGTATGTTTATTGAAAAAAAATGAAGAAACAAAGTATAATAAAGCAAAAAATATAAGACATAGGATAACTCTTGTGCATAGTCGATCGAGACAATATAATTAGTACCAAGTACAAACATATCAGCCCTACTGCTTCAACTGCACTTATTAATGTTTGAACATAGAATCAGAGCCATTTGTTGTGATCTAGATGGTGAAATTTAGTACAATTTCAAAATTATTTGTAGTTTTTTTCCATGTCTTACAACATATATGAGACATAGAGGCCGGATAGACACATGCATGTAACATGTAATTGGCTATTGCATGATCAATTTGCAATTAATATAAAGTAACACTGAAATGGACACAAATGAACAATTTTTTTTGTTTATAATACTAGTGAAAAGCACCCAAAAAAGATTGTTCAAATAAGACCAAACTTAAGTTAAAGCACATGAAATAAATTTATACTCAGAATAGTGCTTACAATATAAAGAAGAATGATTGATCTGCTCCAAATGTTTGCATGTTGACGAACAAATGATGTTTCATGAGTGAACCTAAATCTTGAAGGATCTGAAAGATCAAATATTATAAATATTTATACAATAAAATTCAGCTTTAATTTGTAATTTTTAAGAGTTCGTTTGAAATTGCTGGTGACCAATGTGGTGAAAGTATTTTATTGAATGATAGCGTGTAAATTTTTTGGAGATCTCAAGTACAAATATTTACCAATATCAGAGAATATTAGAAATAATGCAGACCTGCTAATATAATTATATTATCTTAATAAAGAGATAATTCCTGGATTGATTTTTTGTGTATTAATTTTGAGACTAATTTGGAGGTGATTGTTTGCCTTAGAACAATTAATGGGCAAAACGTTTGGTTTCAAGAAAGCAACAACATTCAATTCTAGAGCTACAACCTAACCACATAAATGTCTTATGTTGAAAGAAAGCTACCAGTTGAAAACTCATAATTAAGTGACATAGTCTCCTTTTCCCATTCTTTCCATGATCGTATCTGCATTAAGAATTAGTTTTTAGTCAAATATAAATAAAAGTTTATTATCATAAAAGTTAAACATAATTATATATGGGGCTATTGTACAAACCTTTAATCTTCCAAGAGCCATTACTGAAGCACTATATACAACATGAACAACAGCCAAGAAAAATATGAAAAGGTGCAACTCGTGTAAACTTTTTGTTGACATGAGAGGTACCTTACCCTGTTAATGGCAGCAAACACTCAATTATAATGAATATTTACAATACAGAAAGACCCCTTTTTAATTTATAATTGGAAATGACATCTATCCGAACTTTTCTAATTTCATAATTGTCCTTTTGAGGGAAAAACAATTGAGATTGTAAACTTGAAGTTCTTCTAAAATTTAAAACAGCTAAATGAAATCATACCAGAAGAAAAGCAAGAGAAAGGTATTAATAGTTTGCTTTGTGGTACCATATTAGCACATATTTTGTAACCATATCATAAATAAAATAAATTGCAGACTCACATCAGTGCAATTAACCGGTGTGGCGTTAGCAAGGCTTCTACGATTTGAGCCGAAATCCTTGGTGTTGGCCCACAAAAGTCGTCTAGTAGCTTTTGCCCCTCGACGGCATGGCAACATGGTGTTGCCAGCTGATTCTGGGATGCATATTTCAGCAATGTAATTCTGGAAGAAGACGAGGAGCAACGATATGAAGCCAAGAATCATCAACTCTGCAATTGTCATGAATAATCAGGGTACAATTGTGGATATAATTTTTTGCATAACTAAGCAAGCGGCTCACTGACAAGGATGCAACAGATTAAGGAGGGGTGTCAGCGGATACAACATGAGTCGGGTAGAGGGATTTTCATACTCTTATCCGTTAAGTTAACGAAAAAGTACTTTATTCTTATCCGCACCCGATAAGCTAACAAAACAAAAAACCTTACTCGTACCCGTCTTATCAAATATGGTACGAGCTAGTCGGATAAATGGATAAAAGAGTAGCATTGAATAGATATATATGGATCATGAATAGAACTATATCACATCATGCATCATCACTGTATAAATATATATATATATATAATTGTGCTATTGTACTTCGCGAAGTAAAACGACTTCAAGCTCATATTTCCATTTTCAAAATCCAAAACGTCGATCCGAACCGTTCAAGTTGTTCTTCATATTGAAATGTGCTTGGAGACCAAATTTTACATTTTTTGGAAGTTTTTTACTATTTATTAAGCCACTTTGAAAATCGCTGATCCATTGGTCCAGAATTTTTTACTGTTTTTTACTGTTCACAATGGATCAGCGATTTTCAAAGTGGCTTAATAAATAGTAAAAAAATTCCAAAAAATGTAAAATTTGGTCTCCAAGCATATTTCAATATGGAGAACAACTTGAACGGTTCAGATCGACGTTTTGAATTTTGAAAATGAAAATATGAGCGTGAAGTAAAACTTCGTTTTACTTCGCGAAGTACCTAATAGCCCTATATATATATATATATATATATATATATATAATTTTATTTTTAATAATTACCATATAGGCTAATGGGTTTCAAATAGTCTTTACCCGTATTCTTACCGTTATGTTAATGAAAAAAACTTTATCCTTATCCATACCCGATAAACTAACGAGAAAAATCTTATCCATATCCATCGTATCGAATACGATACAGGTTAGTAAAAGAATACATTTAACACCCCTCAAATTGAGGAAATATTAGTAGAGAGATTTCTTTTGTTCTTTTTATTCATTGTAGGCAGGGAGGGGGGAGTTGGGATTGAGGTGGCACAGAAAATCGAACAAAAGGGGTATTGGAGCTTACCATTTTTAACCTTCTCAAGTGCTTCGGCCAGAGCACTCTTGTTCTTCTTGTGGAACCACTGCAAATACAAATCAAGTTTAGATGTAGAGTAGAGACATTGTTGGGCCCAATAGGCACAATACACTGTGCAGCTTATAAATCACATGAGCCATTGATTAGAAGCAATGTTTCTTCCAAATTCATTTTTATATTTTTGGGCTGAAATCCGTAGGAAAATACTTTTTTAAGTCTAGTCTTCTCTCCTAAATTTATTTATCTACCATTTGAATATATTAAAATTTCAAAGTTACTATTGTTTTGAAAAAAAAATTCATTATTACAAGCAATGCAGATATTGTCCCCACCTAAAGTGGGTAGCACACAAACAATTTTCAGCGCACCCTATGAAGTTAAGGATGCGTAAGTTAACGGTGCATCCTGTAATGCTGGTATTGTTTGCGTGTCGTCTTCATAGAGCGCAAACAATATCTGCGTTCCGGGTAACATTGATTTTTGAGTGAGGCTACGGTACGATGCATAGCACGGATTGGTCCGTGCTACGGCTCAATATTTGAGTTTTCAAAATTCTAACGGTTGATTCGAATCGTTCAACATGATTATAAAATGAATATGTACTTGCAAACCAAATTTTACATTTTTCGAATTTTTTTACTATTTTTTTAAATAGGTATTCTGAACCATCCAAAAACAATGATTTTCTACCTATCTAAAAAAATTGTAAAAAAATTTGAAAAATTGTAAAATTTGGTTTGCAAGTACATATTCATTTTATAATCATGTTGAACGGTTCGGATCGACTTTTAGGATTTTGAAAACTCAAATATTGAGCCGTAGTACGGACCAAACCGTGCTATGCATAGTACCGTAGCCTCACTCTTGATTTTTTTTCGAAAGTGCTGATAATTCTGAAATTTTAATATTTTAAAATGGTAAATAATTTTTTTTGGGTCTTATATCTCTGAGATATTTCAAATTTTCAGTTTATCTAAAAAACCGATTTAATTTTCTTTTTGTGCCTATTCAGAATGCAGGAGGTCAGTATTATTGTGCTTTGAGATTCGTGCAGAAAAAATTTTGAACGGTCCGGAATTTCGACCGATCTAATAAAAGTTTGAGATATCTCTAGATGCGAATTCTCTCCTCTGTGCACCTCTCATGGGACTTGGAATATCTGCCTAGTGAGTAGTGAACGGATCAGAGGAAACCAAATTTGACCCAAAAGAAAACGGGAATGGAGAAAATAGATAAGGAAAAGCCACAATAGACAGAGAAAAGAAACAAGGAAACACTAAAAGGGAACCCTGCTATGTACACAGAGGAGAGTTAGGGAAGAAGAGGTATATATTTCTTTGAAATCTTCTTATTAATTTACAATTTTTTCCATCTTGTTTTCTGAAAAAGAGATTTATATATTAGATGGTTTTGTTGCTTTGTATGTGTGATGTGTGGAGCATGATCTGATTTGTAATAATTCTTCTAGTTAAATTTGGTAGCAACACATACCTCGCCAATATGGTGGAGGCCTTTCTCTAGCAAAAGAGAAATAACAATCATCACCGCACAAATTAACGCCACAGCCCAAGTCGGCGTCTCAGACAGCTCTCTCGTCTCCCCACTGTCACTACCCGCCATGATTCAACTCTATCAAGCTCTCAGCTTTGTATTAACTTGATGCTTTCTTCTTTAATTAGGTAGAGCTGGTTCCTTTGCCAAGCTTGAGCTTCCAAAGTTGGTGGTTTTTCTTCCTTTCTTTCTTTCTTTCTTTCTTTTTTATCTACTTATGTATTTTTTTTGTTGTTGTTGTGGAGTCAGCTCTCTTTCTTTCCTCTGCTTCTGTTGTAAACAAGGTTATGAGAACTGAGGATACATGTACCCCTCAAGTCTCTCTTTTAATAGGAGCCACAGAACAGGAGCAGAGCACGCGTTCACCATTTCTCGTGTACAATAGATAAACAAATAAATGGGTTGGGTTATGGGATATTGGGATGTGTTAGTCTTCTCTGAAGTCAAACGGATAGGAACTAGTTTTTTCAAATTCAACCATTTAAATTCATTGAGATTTGTGTATGAAAAAGTTTTTTTTATCAAGATACATAAAATGGAAAATTTTGAATAGTTAGATCCGGAAAAACAGAATCCTACTTTCCTGTCGGAAAAGCAGCAGAGTCCATTCCAAGTCAAAGATGGTACTCCGTGTGAGTCCGCATTGTCTGCATTAACTCAAAACAGCATCTTTTGAGTTAATGTATCTTGGCCGTCTGATTTTAAACAGAGTTAATCCGGCCCCTATCTATAAATCATGGGATTCTTCAATCAGGGACGGACCCAGGTGATTTCAGAGGGCAGTTGTCCCCTTGGATTTTGAGTTTTAGTAGAGATTTATCGGTTCCGACCGACTTTGCTCTCTCTGAAATTTTTTTTGTCCTCCTCTGAATGTTTGATTTGCAATTTGGGTTAAAATTGAAATAAATTTGTTAAATTTTGATTGGTAATTAGAATTGTAAGTCAGAGCATAAAAAATTACAAGTCAAAGTATTGGAAAGTATAAGTTAAAATATTATTTTTTATTGAGTACCTAATTAGTTAATGAATTTAAACCCGATTAGGTATTTTAATCCGATTCGATACTTTTTGCCTCCTGACGAAAATCCTAGATCCACCCTTGCCTTCAATATTAGTGTGAATCTAGTTTGCACGGATTTTAAAGCAGATCGGACGGTCAAGATGTATTAACTCAAAAGATTCTTTTTGAGTTAATGCAGAGGATACGAATTCACTCCGTGTTGGTTTTGTTTTTGTACTTTTACATTAGAGGTTAATACTTGTTATCAAGGTTTGCTTTTTAATTGGGTTGATTACGATCCGAGGTGTTCATTAGTCCATATCAATTTTAAATGATGTACGTGTTTGAAAGCAATCCCTATTATTTGGTTCCATCGTCTGAAAGTGACCTCTCTGGAATTACTTGGCTGAATCTTCTTCAGATAATATAATATATATATATTTTTTAAGTTTGAACCGTTCTACTAAAAGGAGACCGAGATTTTTATTTTTACCCAAAAAAAAATATATTTTAATATAATTATCCAAATTTTTGAAAAATTTAAATTTATACCCAAACCGTAAGAAAAATTTACGGTTTGAATTCGGAATTCAAACCGTAAATTTTTCTTACGGTTTGAACTCTTTTTTTTTTTTTTTTTTAAGAGAAAAATAGCTAAAATGCTGAAATGAAATATAACACAAAAAAAATCGAATTGTTTTTTAAAATATTTGTTAGAAAATACGCTACGAACAGAGCCGATTTTGTGCTAAAATACGGTAAATTACAATAATTATGCTAAAATACGGTAAATTTACTAAAATGCTGAAATTACAATAATTATGTAGAATTATGCTAAAATACGGTAAATTACGCTAAATTACGTATGAATTGGGCCAATTTTCTGGCATCTTTCATAAATTTACTAAAAGGAGCGTAACTTTTGATCCGTCCGTCGGATCGGGCTGAAATTTTGACAAGAACTCCACAACCCAAAACCCGATCCGAAACCAATCTACAATCCGTTTCGCCCATTTGCGGGCTCAGATTCGCGATCCGAGTCTTCCTTCATGGACTTTTGAACATTTCTTTATAATTTTAGAGTTTTTAGGGTCTTTGATGTATCTTTTATATATATTTTCTGTTTTAGGGTTTGTATTTAAACAGACGTCATGTCTTTTAGCATAATTATTGTAATTTAACATATTTTAGCACAAAATCGGCTCTGTTCGTAGCGTATTTTCTAACAAATATTTTAAAAAACAATTCGATTTTTTTGTGTTATATTTCATTTCAGCATTTTAGCTATTTTTCTCTTAAAAAAAAAAAAAAAAAAAAAAAAGAGTACAAACCGTAAGAAAAATTTACGGTTTGAATTCTTAATTCAAACCGTAAGAAAAATTTATGGTTTGAATTCCGAATTCAAACCGTAAATTTTTCTTACGGTTTGGGTATAAATTTAAATTTTTCAAAAATTTGGATAATTATATTAAAATATATTTTTTTTTGGGTAAAAATAAAAATCTCGGAAAAGGAGAAAAGCTCCTCTGTAAATTCAAAGTGTAGTCGATTCTTGTACGTGCATTTTACATCAGACGGTGAAACATGAGAAAGATATATTTTTACAGTTTCAACCAAACTATGGCGTCTATTTTCGATATGTTTTTTATTTATAGAAAATATTATAAAATAAGAGAGAGAAATCATACTTTGATTTTTTTATGCATAAAAGGAATTTATGAAATTTTTTCTGATCTAAATTGTGGACCAGTTAAAATTCTACCGATACAAAACCCTTTTTTCAACTCTCCTTTCTTTATTTCTTTGCAATATTTACCCTACAATACTCTCTTTAATTAGCAAGTCGCATTGAGTGCGATACTGATCTATTTAAACACCCTAGTATTTTAGAAAATGTAATGCTCTTAACATGTGGTTATATATCTTTAGTTTTCTTAAGCGGAAAAAAAAAGTTTAAATCGGTAGAATTTTTACCGATCCAAAATTTGAATTGAATTTTTTTTTCAGTGATCCTTATATGTATAAAAAGTCAAGGATTTCAGTGATCCAAAATTTGAATTTGCATTAATTCATGTTTGAAATTAGCTCCGAACCGTTCGATTAGAATTCAAACTAATTCAGTCCTAATATACGAAATCCTTTAAGATTCGTACTTATATGAAACGAATGAAGCGGATCTAAACTCAAACGGTGTGTTAATGTAGATGGTATGAATTCCATATATATGAGAATTTCATAAACTTATTATATGTTGTTCAGTTTAAAACAGAGTACTTAATATATAATTGGATAATTATACAAGGTATAAATCACATGCTATTTATATTTATGTTTTTTAGTAAAATTTCAATAGATAGTCCATACAAATATCGGCAGATTTTTTTAATTTTAGTCTTGAAATTTGAAAAACATTGTTTTAGTCATTAAAATTTTTTAATCTATACCAAATTGATTCTATTGGTTAACTTGAAACCGTAGTTAATCTATATGCATCTATTATAAAATAGGGAGGGCCTAGCTTTCCCCATCACTCATCCCCCATTTTTCCCCCAACTGAAAATAAGTAGGGGACCACAATATTACAGTTAATAACTGCTGAAATTAGTAGGGGACCACAACTGCCATCACAGCATTACCGGCAGACATATTGTGCAAAAGTATTCACACTTGACCCAGATAATATTCATCCATGTAAATAAAAGTATTCATCTTTGAGAAATAATTATATAAGGAAACATTACCACCCATCTTTTACATGTTTTTAGAAGTTATTTTTTTTCCTACGTTCACTATAACTAATATTTCTGTCGATCTGTACGGAATTTTTCAAATCTAAAATTACGAAAGTCTTCTACATAATTTTATCTTTCAAATGAGATCCATGATGACATACTTTCGAGGTGTCCGTTACGCAAGTATTCACACCTCGTACGGAAGTATTCATCTCTCATTGAACAAGTATTCATCATCGTCGTGTAAGTGTAAAGAGTACATGAAGGTATGGTGGGACCGCACAACCGCGACTTCAGATAAGTAGGGGACCACAGTAATATGCGGAGATAAGTGGTGGAATTAGTAGGGGACGATTTGCGAAAAAGTATTCACACTTAACACGAGTTATATTCATCCATATAAATAAAAGTACTCATCTTTGAGAAAGAATTATATATGGAAATATTACGACATTAAGAGCATTAATTACGCGGAGATAGTAGGGTACCACAACTGCCGTCCGCTAAAAACAAAAGAAAATACGTAATTAAGTGGGAGGACCGCACAACCGCCATCACCAACTACCGTGGAGACCGCATAACCGTCACCGCAAGTGAAAATAACATCAAGTATTCATCTATAATACATGAAGTATTCACATGTAATACATCAAGTATTCACCCTGATATATCAAGTATTTTTAAAAAAAACTAGACATATCCAAACAAGTTATTAGTAGGGGACGATTTACGAAAAAGTATTCACACTTAACACGAGGTGTATTCATCCATATAAATAAAAGTACTCATCTTTGAGAAAGAATTAAAAAAAACTGGACATATCACACTCATCTTTTACACGTTTTTAGAGGTGGTTTTTTTTTTCTCCGTTCAATCTAACTAATATTTCTGACGATTTGTGAGGAATTTTGCAAATCTAAAACCACAAACGTCTTCTACATAATTTTCTCTTTAAAATGAGATCCATGATGACCTACTTTCGAGTTATCCGTTGCACAAGTATTCACCCTCGCCATGCAAGTATTCATCTATCATTGAACAAGTATTCATCCTTGTCCGGTGAGGCGGAGGCGGAGGCAGAGGCGGAGAAGGAGAGGCGGAGGTGGGAGGCGGAGGCGGAGAGGGAGAGGCGAAAGTGGGAGAGGCGGGCGGAGGCGGAGGTGGAAGGGGGAGGCGGATGTGGAAGAGGGAGAGGGAGGGAGAGAGGAAAGAAATAGAAGGAGAAAATCTACTAATTAATTTGTAGGGACCATTAGTTAGTTAGAATTGATTATTATAGTTAGAAAATGAAGTTAGTTAGTTGAAGGAAAAATGAAGGAAGGAATCAAGGGGTAACATATAATTACCCTATAAAATATTGTTTTCTCTCACTCATCCAATTCAGGGGAAAAGATAGTGTTTGGAATTTCGGCAGCATCCCAGTGATTAATATTTCTGCTTTAAATGATCCCTTAGAATTTAGATTTGGGAAAACCTGACTTAAGGAGGAGTTTAACATCTATGGTTATCGGAGTTTCAAATACATGAGAATTTTGGAGAAAGCTGGATTCCCAAATTATGTTTTCTCATAAAGAAATTGAGAGGTTTGGAGATAAATTGGAAGAATCAAAAGAGGAAAAATAAGGTCTAATTGCTTTCAAAATTGGATAATTTTTCAAAAATAAAAGATTCTAGAAAGCTAGAATCGACTTAAATTGATAACTGGACTGGCTAGTTTATATATAAAAAAAAATATTATAAGATATATATATAGACCAAGAAGAGATATATTGGCAACAACGAAGTAAAATTAGTATGTTATATGATTGTGTTCCTTCAAATAGAAATATTATGGACCATCCAAAAACAATGATTTTCTACCTATATAAAAAAATAGTAAAAAAATTTGAAAAAAATGTAAAATTTGGTTTGCAAGTACATATTCATTTTATAATCATGTTGAATAGTTCGGATCGATCGTTAGGATTTTGAAAACTCAAATATTGAGCCGTAGCACAGACCAATCCGTGCTATGCATAGTACCGTAGCCTCACTTATTATATAATTAATCCTTTTGTGCGACTATATGATGATTCTCTGCTTGCATTTTCTTTCGTCACAGAGTTATATTCTAGAATGTCGGCGCCCATCCAGCACCGACATGCCCATCATTTAAACCTGTAAAATAAAACGTTTAAACATCATCCTTCTAGAATTTTCGTCTTGGAATTATATTTACTTATTTGTTAATAATAATAATTATTTATCTGTTTAAAAACTAGCTTTTGGTCTAGTGACAAAGACACATGATCTTCATATGAAAGGTCCTTAGTTTGAAACTTAGATGGCGATTTTTTTTTTTTGTTTGTAATAACAAAGATATGAAATTTAAAGGCCAGACTTTCATCTTTCTTTAAAAAAAAGTTATTTATTTGTTTAAAAATACATAATTATCAACAATAAATGTTTTAATGCTTGTACGTATTTATGTAGGTTTTGTAATATTTCTATCGTGTAAAATATATATTTATACTTAATAAAAACATTTCTTTATGTTTTATATAAGTAAACGAAAAAGTAAGAGAGACACCTTGCAGCCTCATAACAGTTATCCTTTCTAAGACGACTAGACGTGTCTCCGAATCTTGACTCTTTGACTTAGACTAGATGATTTGTCCGATTTCTTTATTCATGGCAAAAATAAAAGAAATAAAGAAATACCATTATTTTAAATGGGTTTCGAAAAATGCTATGTTCGCTGAACTATTCAGCGGTCTGCATGAATACACTCTGAATGTTCATCATTGTACAACCAATCCTCTAAAGGAATCAAAGAGATGTCTATTAAAATTATGTCGATTCACCACGGCCTTATGTCCAGACAGTTTATCATTGTTGTTTCTCTCCAACTTTTTTTTTTTTTTTTTTTTATGAATTTGATGGTTAAAATGGATCATTTTATAACTGTTCTCTTGCATAATATGTTGATCCGCTGAATTATTTAGCGAGTATAGGCTACGTCTTTGCATGTTAAATTATTCAGCGAATTTCATAAAGACCGTCAAATAATTCCGCAAAGATTTTCTAAAATCAATGCTACTTTTTCGGAGACGTCTATTCTTAAAATTTGTGATGCTACTTTTCAAATGTTGCTGATAAGAAAATCGGAAAGATTAATTGGTCCAAAGTCTAAAAGAAAAAAGAGTTACTTGGGGCTGGGATCAAAAAAATCCAAAAGACGAGCCGGGGGGGGGGGGGGGGGGGGGGGCAATGGTTCATGGGAAGGGTAAGGGTATGATCGGAATGGAAGGATAACAAAAGTTCAATTCATTTCAATAGAATAGATTTGAAAATAAATGATTTGGAATTGAATTTTAGTGATTGGAATGATTAATTTAAAAAGAAGAATTGATTTGAGGATCAATCAAAATAGTCATAAATTTGAAATTATTTACAGTTATGCCATTAAAAGTTTCTTACGATGCCAAGACAGCGGAGAAGAAGAGAAGGAGAGGAGATTTTTGTCTTATCAGTTTATTCCGTACATTTCTTGTCAAATTCCATCGATTTGTGGAGGATTTCATCACGCGATTTGGCCTCTCTGAAATCCCATTGACTGAAATTGTTTCTCATCACTTGTCTACTTCCGATCGGTCCTATGACGTGAATTCCATTTCCAATTCGTATTTCTTCATTTTGCTACTCGTTCCGATCAAAGTGTAATTGAAAACCACGTTTATTGAAGTCTATTAATGACTATGAATATGAAAAATATATTAAAATAAAAAAAAAACTTAAAACTGTGGATATAGTTCAATTGTCAACTAAATGAAGTTATAAAATTTAATATGCAACACATCTAAATTAAAAAATATTATAGTTTTTTTTTTCTTTATTTCAACAATTATTTTTTCAATTGTGTTCGAAACTAAGTTTGCTAGCCATAGAACGCATTTTATTTTTGATAAGATTCAGGACCTCGTCAATTATACATAATTGATTGAATATCTTTGAGAAATATGAACCATCTTTCTGCATCATGTGGTTGTGATTTAGACCTGACGTTAATTGTTATCTAATAATTATTTAAGTTATTTGAGGTTAGAAGTTGAGAGCTTAAAATGTAATTTTCTCGCACCTATTTTTGAATTTTGATAATGTGAATCACATCATTAAGTCATAAATATTCTTATATTCATTAAAAAGAGGGATGACTTGTCAATTACGACATAAAATGCATACTATGTATTGATCACAAACTAGACAGTAAAATTTTGATTAGCATGAATATTTTTATAATGTAAAAGGTAAATAAATAAAGTGAAAAAACACATATTATTCCATAAATATATATATGGCAGTTCCGACTGGTATTGTACCTTTAAGTAAGTGGATGGTTTGACATATACTTTTTTAAGAGAAAAAATAGAGGTCTAGCCTTTAAGTTACATTTGACATACATCAGAAGTGTCAGAGTTTTTTCGTATATTCACCTATTGGCAATGGAAAGTAATTAAATTAAGTATAAATTACAGTAGATAGAGATAGTAAATAGTTAATTAAACTTCGCCGATGTAATTTCGCCAATCTAAACGAGGCCATATTTTTTAATAGCAAGTTGCGCGCTGAGACACTTGTAACTCTTGAAGGGTTACTGACGTGATCAAATCCTAGGAATCATGAATGCATATATATATATATATATGAGTAGAACTAGGGTGTTCCTAAGCTCACCAAGGCCTTCGTGAGCTCGACTCTAAAATCTATTGAATTGACTTCAAATGACATTTGCAAACCGTTAGATGTTCAATCTATATTAAAATGTGCTTGGAGACCAAATTTGTACTTGCAAACCAAAATTTGTGAATGGTATAGAATTTTCAGATCAAGTGATTTTCTACCTATCTAAAAAAATAGTAGAAAAAATTCTAAAAAATGTAAAATTTGGTTTGCAACTACATATTCGTATGGAGATCATGTTGAACGGTTCGGATCGACCATTACGTTTTTGAAAACTCAAATATTGAGCCGTAGCACGGAGACCCTCTATGCTACGCGTAGCATGCTAGCCATTTCCTATATATATATATATATATATAGAGTAGAACTAGGGTGTTCCTAAGCTCACCAAGGCCTTCGTGAGCTCGACTCTAAAACCTATCAAATTGACTTCAAACGACATTTGCAAACCGTTAGATGTTCAATCTATATTAAAATGTGCTTGGAGACCAAAGTTTATATTTTTTGGAATTTTTTTACTATTTATTAAGATGGTTTGAAAATCGCTGTTTTTATTAAAATTCTGCACCATTGGAAAACAACGATTTTCAAACTATCTTAATAAATAGTAAAAAAATTGCTGATCCGGATAAATAGTAAAAACAGTGCAACCAAATTCTGGACCATGTGATCAGAATTTTCAAAGTGGCTTAATAAATAATAAAAATAATTCCAAAAAATGTAAAATTTGGTCTCCAATCATATTTTAATATAGAGATCACATCTAACTGTTTAGGTAGACCGTTTGGACTTTAAAAATCCAAAAATGACTTGGTTGCACGAAAACCTTGGTGCAAACATTTTTGATATTAGCCTCTCTCTCTCTCTCTCTCTCTCTCTCTCTATATATATATATATATATATATATATGAGGAGGGATCCAATTACACCTTTTTTGGTGACACACTTTGACACCTATCATTTTTAAAGTCCAAATAGTCGATTTAAACCGTTCAACATGATGGATATATTAAAATGTGCTTGGAGATCAAATTTTACATTTTTTTGAATTTTTTTGCTATTTATTAAGATGGTTACAAAAATCGTTGTTTTCAGACCATTGAAAAACAGCGATTTTGTAACCATCTTAATAAATAGTAAAAAAATTCAAAAAAATGTAAAATTTGATCTCCAAGCACATTTTAATATGGTGATCATGTTGAACGGTTCGGATCGGCTGTTTGGATTTTGAAATCGCAAAATTGACCTATATAAAAAACGGTGTCATGATGTGTCACCAAAAAAGGTGTAATTGGATCCCTCCTCTATATATATATATATATATTTATATTTATTATAATAATAATTATTATTATTCCTTTTGGTTAGGTGAAGCAGTTTTTAATATATACTGATTTTTTTTTTTGTAGATGACTCGGAAGAGTGAACATAATGCACAGTTGATTAAAGTAGTGTGACACCAGCAAGTTTGTAAAAGTTTTAATTTTTAAAAATATGGAAAATAAATTACCAGAAAAGGAATGAGTTTTTTTTTTTTTTGATACATAGAAGATACCGAACCAAGACTATGATTTGGTCCATTTCTCCATTGTCCAAAAAAAAAAAAAGGTTTGATTCTTTTAATTTATGAGAATTTAGGGGGATCTAATTTTGACAGCCTATAAAGGGATTCCAAATTACATAAATTGGCGACTAAATTGATGGGGACCCGTGAGCAATGCCACCTACAGGCTACAAATTTGCTACATTGTATTTGTATGCCAATTAATTAAGATGTTTGAAAAAAAATCTCTCATGCTTACTTTTCAACAATTAAATGCTATTGAAATTTTGATAAAGACTGACATTTAATGTCCGATATTTGCTGTTAACTGTCAAGGTTACATTAGGTCAAGCAACAATTCATGTCATATATATGTATGTTGTTATGTTCTCCCATGTTCTCTTAACCCGCTTCAGAGGTTGCAGGTTTATAATATGCCACAGGAAAGTTTGTGGTGAAATCAGATTAGTAAAACTTGAACAATTTCGTTAAAGTCTTAAAAGAACGACGCATTTGATCTAAAATTTAAAATTTAAGTCTACTTACTGCAACCTTTTAAACTCTACATTTCCTGTAGCTTTACTCAGTGTTTTTTTACTTCCTCGTTTTTTTGCCCGTATCTTTTGCTCAACTGTTTTGAGCCATTATTTACTTTTACCTAAACGGATACAAACTTTGTAACTATTTATTTCAATTAAATATGGGCACGATCCTTATTTTTTCTCAAAAAAAGTCTTAAACGAACGACTTAATTGGCAAGAGGTGCTATCGGGTCGGGTAGGATCCGGATACTATTATATTTGGACCCATACCCTAAAAGTGTTCGGGTCCGAATTTCGATCCATATACTTATTTGTTTCAAATCAGGTCGGGTCCGAATCCGGATACCTATCTACCCGTAGGTATTTCGGATTCAGTCTTTCGGTTCCAAGTAGATATATACCCATAACTTGTTAATGGATTATCGGGTCCGGTTCTGATCCGGAGCGGATACATGTCGCAACTCACAAGCATTTGAGAAACACTTTACGTTTAAATATAATAATAATTTCTTAAACATCTCACATAATATATCATTATAATATAAATTAAAATCTGCTTCAAAATATTGAAGGTGATAATTTTAGAAAGTAAAATATTGGAGGTGATGATTTCATTATATGGTTTCAAAATTCAGGAATAGAATATTAATATCAATTTGTTTCAATAAGCAAAGAGAGCAATAAATTTCAATAATCTGTGCTGAAAGGTAGATATATGATAGATAAAGAAATCAAGAAAGGAATTAATTAGCTTCGAAAATTTATAGGCAAAAAGGTGAACATGACATTTGATTTCAATAATATGTGCGAAAAGAGCAATAAATTTCATTCAAGAAATTAAAAAATACTACAAATAATTGTCTTTTCATAGTTATTAATATATGTATTTATTAAATAATTATAAAGAAATGGTATTATCATTTTATCGGGTATTTATACAAATATCGGGTCGGGTTCGGTTATGGGTCGAATAACTAAATCAAACCCATATCCTATCCATTACAGTATCGGTTCCAGTTCAGATCAAGGTCGAATATTAAAATTATTAATTTTATAATCGTACCCATAATTTAACCGGTTATATATTTTCCATATCCTATCCAAATTAATCGGATCCAGATCGGTTCCAGTTTGTATCTAATTCGGTTCCAGATCGGATCCGGGTAATCAGGTAAAAGTAGCACCTCTTTGCTTGCTTTAATAACCGCTACATGTCAACATAAACATGCCATATTTTTCATCTAACGGTCTACCACAAGTAGGATAACTTTCCAGAAACATAGATTTTCAAATCAAATAAAACAAGGGAACTCAAGTGACATATCATAATATGTGATTTCACCACAAACTTTTTTTTTTAAATGAGAAAGGGTCTGAGTCCTCAAATTTTTCTTGATGTAAAATCAAACCCTTATATATATTTGGAGTCACATTAAAAAAAAAAATATATATATATATATATATATATAGAAAGAAAAAAAAAGCTAAAAATTTAGAGAGAAAAATGCAGTAGGAATTCATCTTTCCCTTTATATTCTGTACACAAATGTTGGACATCCATTACAAGAACATAATATCAGTACAATTTATCTTTAAAATACATTGTAAGAAATTTAACGAAACAAAACTTCACAATTACCGAAGAGAGAAAAATAAATAATCAAAAGTTGTTCTTAAAACCAACTATGTTTGATTAATTCTGTCCATTCCGTGCCAATTATATTATAATCTGAGAAAGTTTTTTTTTTCTTCAAATTTTTTTTTTAAGTTTTGTTACATTTAGTTAACAGTCAGAAACTTTTTCTTTTCGATATACAAGTTTTTTTTTTTTTTTTTTAGTGAGATGAGAGTGAGGGTTTTTTTAACTAATTTTGATCCTGTGGGTTAATAAGGTTGAGTTACTCTAAATCTTGAAAGAAAATATATAATATAAGATAAATAATCTGACAAGATAAATGACTATTTACCGCCATCACTTATTATTATTATTATTATTATTATTATTATTATTATTAAACAAAAAATTGATGACGGCCCGTCCGGCCCACACAGTTCATATGTCGGTATGAGTGATTGAATAATGAGGATGGTCCCGAATAGATTTCCAATAGCCTTTTATCATGCTAGAGGAGATTTACAAGTCTTGTGTTAAGATATCACAATTAATGAAAAAGGAAAATAAATCAACTAAGGAAAAAAAAAATGAAAGGAGAGAAAAACAGCTTGTTAGATAACTTTTTTTTTTTTTTTTTTGCTTAATTCATGTCCGTAGGCTACAGATACAAGTCTCAGAAAAAAACTGATATCTCCCTAATCCACCTATGACAATGCACTAGACCTCCTACAAAGAAAATGATATCTTTGTCAGATCATCCGCCACCTCGTTGTGGCTTGTTAGATATCACAAACAAAGACTAGACAAATTCTGACCTTAATAAATTGTTTTATTTTTTTTATTTAAGCAAAATTTCATGTTGTCAGAAAATAAAATATAGATGTATCAGACAATAAAATATCGATGTCAATAAAATAAATAAAACATCGATGATAAGTCTTATACTTAAATAAAATGCAGACTAGGTCTGCGCTTCACCCTGAGTGACATGGCACTCATGAGAGAAGCGCATACCTAATATGTGTTTATTCTAAAATACAAGATTTTCCCATCTGTGTGCTTATTTTTGAATTTTTTTTAATGTTACAAATAAAAAAATCAATAAATAAGTGATTGTTAAAACTTTGACATAATTTTAGTTTAATTATGTCCGAGCTAATCGTTTACCTAAGATGGTTAGATGAATAATTGTCAATGTTTATTTTTTACATTTTCAAAACCCATTTCTTTATGTATTGGGCTTAGGCCCAATAATTGGCATCTCAATTCAAACTCACAATATTTTATTTTTGGATTTTAAAATTGAATAATACGATCTGATAATTTCACGGTTGCATGGTCTAATAGAATAATATGGACTAACCTACTTTGACCGACTTGTTGCATGGCGTAAAATAGGAATGTCAATGACGACTTTTTATAATTTAATATATAATTACGATTAGGTCTAATCACAATGTCACATGATGTAGAAAGATGGTTCAGATCTCTAGATGACGAATCAATTAATATTATGTATAATTGACTAGGTTATGAATTTTATAAAAATAGAATGTGTTACATGGACAACAAATTTATTTGGCAATTGAGCATAATTGTAAAAATAATTGTTAAAAGAAAAAACAAGAATATGCCTTGGTTTAGACATATTGCATATCCTATCTGGTGCAATTTAAAAATTAACTAGTTATTTAATAAGTGATTTGAATATTTTAAACTCGCGTAGTTTGACAACTGAATTATTTTCGAAATATGCTAACTAACAAAATATCCACATATTTTTTAATTTTAATTTATTTTTCATGCATAGTTTATAAAAAAAAATATTCAAAAATTAACTGGTTCTTAATAATCCTTTTTATTTTATTATGCATAGTCTATAAAAAAAAAAATTATTGTGGCCCGATGTTACCTTCTTAATTTAATTTAAACAATAAAAAATCACTAAAGAAAAGAAGAAGAAAAATATAATATAAAATAGCTTAATTTTAGGATGTAGTATAAAATACATGTTTGTTTGCCTCAGAAAAAATGTCTGGAATGTCAAACTCTGTGATTCTATTAAACAAGAAAAAAAGAAAAAGAAAAATCTAATTATTAGATTTGTTCAGAATTTGAAAATTTGAAAGCTCCAGCTCAAAAAACAAGTAATGACATAACATCCATCATTCCATCTTGATTTTAGCCATTATAAATTAATAGATTTGGCATAGATAATTTATAATAATTTCACTTTCACTCAAATCACTTCTCACGGTACTAATTTATCTGAAGAGTTAACTTATCTTTCGTAATTTTAAATTTTTTTTATTTTACTTCTCGTTGAATAGCTTAAGCATAAAATAAATCTATACTGTGGATCTTGCTCGATATCCAAACGGAGGAAATAAATCTGCTGTTATTTCGATCCAAACCGTTTAAATTTTTCCTTGCACGACTCTCAACGAATCTCAACGGTTGGGATCGAAATCCAGGTTATAACAGCAGATTTATTTCCCCAAACAACCTATGCAGCAAGTACAAAGACGTACCCGAGAAGACTCACACGGACTCCAACACGGAGTCCCTCGTTGACTAGAGAGTTGAGAAGACACACCATAACCCCGTTTCAATTGTACTCAGTCAGATACCTGAGGGGATGTCAATTCACACGGGAAACAGACTAAACAGTGAACTCATGCTCGAGCGAATCAGTATCCTCCCAGGTACCTGACTCTAAGCAAATTGAAACGCCCAGAATTATTTGTGCTTTGAGATTCGTGCCAAGTTAAAAGAACGATCTTGGACCGTCCGTTTCAATTGTCCTTCGCGAAACAGAGAGCACAAGTCCCCAGGCAGCAAAAGAAAAAAAAATACACAAATACATAATAAAAAGGGTAAAAAAAGGCACCAACTTTGAAAGGTCAAGCTTAGTTAAAGTTACCAGCTGGCTCTACCTAAAGAAGAAACCATTTAGTTAATACAAAGCTGAGAGCTCGATAGAGTTGAATCATGGCGGGGGACAGTGGTGAGAGCACGAGAGAGCTGTCCGAGACGCCAACTTGGGCTGTGGCCTTAATTTGTGCAGTGATGATTATTATTTCTCTTTTGATAGAGAAGGGTCTCCGCCACATTGGCGAGGTATGTGTCTTCTATTTCCTTTTTTCTGTCTATTTTGTCCCTTTCCTTTCTATTTCTCCATTCCCGTTTTCTTTTGGGTGAAATCTTGTTTCCTCTTGTCGGTTCACTAGGCACTAGGCAGAGTTTCCCATACTCCCATGGGAGCTGTACAGAGTGCGTATCCTCTGAGATATCTCAACTTTTGCGTGACCGACGTGTACGGTGCCTATTCGGGGATAGAGCAGGGGGCAGCATTATTTGTGCTTTGAGATTCGTGCAGAACCTAGAACGGTTGATATTTTCCAAAAAAAACACACTCAAAGTTTGAGATATCTCAGAGGATGCGAATTCAGCTGTACAGAGGAGAAGGCTAGAAACACTGCCTTCTACATTAATCATGGGCCATGTCCGTGTGCTTTATAAGCTGCACAGTGTATAGGCCTATTGGGCCCAACATTCTCTACTACATCTGAACTTGGCTCATATTTCCAGTGGTTCCACAAGAAGAACAAGAATGCTCTGGCTGAAGCACTTGAGAAGGTTAAAAATGGTGAGCTCCAATACCCCTTTTGTTCCATTTTCTGTGCCACTTCAACCCCCCCTCTCCACGCCTTAAAATAAAGAAGAAAAAAACTCTCTCAATTAATATTATTTCTTGAACTTGTTGCATCCTTTGTCGGTGAACGGCTTGCTTAATTAAGCAAAAAAAAAAATGCAACCACAATTGTTCCCTAATTATTCTTGACAATTGCAGAGTTGATGATTCTTGGCTTCATATCCTTGCTCCTTGTCTTTTTCCAGAACTACATTGCTGAAATATGCATCCCAGAATCAGCTGGCAACACCATGTTGCCATGCCATCGCAGGGCAAAAGATAGTGAGAAGAATAGCAGACGGCTTTTGTGGGAGGAGACCATGGATTTTGGCTCAAATGATGTCAGCTCAAACCATAGAAGCCTTGCTGGCAACAAAACATCAAAGTGCTCTGAAGTGAGTCTGCATTTTATTTCATTTATGATATAATCACAAAATATGTAATAATATGGAACCACAAAGCAGACTATTAGTACTTATCTCTTGCTTTTATTCTGGTATGTTTGCATTTAGTTACCAGGTTCTATGTTTGAAACAGAGCTCATTCAAGCTCGATCTTTTAAATTTTGGATGAACTTCAAGTTTTCCATCTCAACTGTTCCTCCCTCAGAAGGACAATTGTGACATTTGAAAAGTTTAGATGGATGACATTTCCTATTATAAAATAAAAGACAATGGTTACTCTTCGATTTTTGTGTTGTAAATTTTTATTCTAATTGAGTGTTTGATACCATTAATAGGCTGGTAAGGTGCCTCTCATGTCAATAGAAAGTTTACACGAGTTGCATCGTTTCATATTTTTCTTAGCTGTTGTTCATGTTGTATATAGTGCTTCAGTAATGGCTCTTGGAAGATTCAAGGTGTGTATCATAAACAATAGCCCCATAATTATGTTTAGTTTTTATGATAATAAACTTATTTATTAGTTTGATTACTAACAAGTAATTTTAAATACAGATACGTTCATGGAAAGAGTGGGAAAAGGAGACTGTGTCACTTAATTATGAGTTTTCAATTGGTAGCTTTCTTTCAATCAATCACCTCCAATCAATTTAGTCTCCCAAAATTAATACACAAAAAAACAATCTAGGAATTATATCTTCAGTAGGATAATATATTTGTATTAGCGGGTCTGCATTATTTCTAATATTCTCAGATATTAGTAAATATTTGTATTTAAGATCTCCAAAAATTTTACACACTACCATTCAATAAAATACTTTCACCATATATATATATATATATATATATTTTACTCTTAAAATTTACATATGAAAGCAGAATTTTATTGTATAAAATATATATATATTTGATTTGTCAGATCCTTCAAGGTTCAGGTTCACTCATGAGACATCATTTGTTCGTGAACATGCAAACTTTTGGAGCAAATCAGTCATTCTTATTTATATTGTAAGCACTATTCTTCTTTAACATTTTCTAAACAGTGAAAATTAGAACTTTATAAATGCAATTTTTCAAACATTGTAAAATAGTCATCATGTGTCTATCGGGCCATCTATGTCTCAGATATGCTGTAAGGCATGGCAACAACTATAAATAATTTTGAAATAGTACAAGATTTCCTAGTCTAGATCACAACAAACGGCTCCGATTGTATGTTCAAACATCAATGAGTGCAATTTTGAAGCAGTAGGGCTGATATGTTGATACAAATTATAATGCTTTGACTATGCACAAGAGTTACCCTATGTCTTATATTTTCTGCTTTATTATACTTTGTTTCTTCATTTTTTTCAATAAACATACAGTAAGGTTTAAACATGCACCACATGGAAAATTCCATAAAAGGCATAAGTTGTTTCATATAGGTAACAAATAAGAGGGAAAAACCAAAGTGATCACACCAAAGGTTGGTACCCAGAGAAGTCTAGAAAAATAAGACTGGTTATGACAGTTTGTTTGCCTTTTTATTATACTTATACATATTAAATTCGATGTCTTTGTATACCCTACCTCATATTAATCTGCTTTATATAATTATTTGTCCTTTATTTCTAATAGGTAAGCTTCTTTAAGCAATTTATTAGGTCTGTTCGAAAGACTGATTACTTAACATTGCGCCATGGTTTCATAAATGTGAGTTTCCTTCCATCAACATCTTTATTTTATATACTCATATAAATATCTTTTTATTAACGTCATTTCCTTTCTTACAGGCTCATTTAAGTCCTAGAATGAAATTTAACTTCCAAAAGTATATAAAACGTACACTAGATAATGATTTTAAAGTGGTTGTTGGAATAAGGTACGTAAATTTGTTAGTTATTGTTGTTACTTTCCTCTTTTTACTTAACTTTTATAAATATTAAGATTGCATTATTTTTTATGTAATAGCCCAATTTTGTGGGCATGTGGTATCGTCATCCTACTTCTAAATGTACGCGGTGAGCATCTCGTCTATATTTTTTAGTGAACATTTATAGTCTCAAATCTTTTTCTTTTGTGGTGATTTGTAGTAGTAAATTTATTTTAAATTCTTTATTTCACATTATTTTTATTTTTCTACAGAGTTTCAAGAACTATTCTGGGTGACATTACTGCCAGTAGTTGTAAGCTCTTGCTATATCATTAAATTTTTTTTCTTAACTTAATTCATGCCAAGATGAACGGACCATATTGCAATAGTAGTATGCATGGCATATCGCTAATTAGTCATGCCAAGATCTTGTGATATCATGAATCCAATTAGTCTTTCATTCAAATAACTTTTTCTTTTTTCTTGGACTTAATGTTCGAGGCAATGTTTTGTTTTAATTAAATTGGGTGCCGAATCGCCTGTGGTGTTAAAACTCAAGTATAATTTCATGCTTCTTATTCTAGGTGATTTTGGCGGTTGGAACAAAGTTGCAAGCAATAATGACATCAATGGCCCTTGAGATAAAGCAGAGGCATTCAGTTATCCAAGGAATGCCTCTTGTGAAATTAAGTAACCACCATTTCTGGTTCGGACAGCCCCACTTAGTTCTGTTCTTGATTCACTTTACATTATTCGTGGTAAGAAAACATTTTATAGATAGATCATTATATAATATACTATCCCTTCTCACTATAAAAACCATAGTTTTTGTTAAATCTAAAGGAGCTCCTTTCCATTTCTTTCAGAATGCTTTCCAACTTGCATACTTCTTGTGGATTTGGGTAAGTACTTCATTTTGTATATGAGAGAGCTAAAAGGCTACTCTGTCATTTTCATTTTTAATTTTCATGGATGCACTGACTTCTATATATTGATGTAGCCTTTGTTTGGTCTAAAATCTTGCTTCCATGAAGACTTTCGCTACGTCATTGCAAGAATATGTATTGGGTAAGTCCACGCCAATCATCTGAAATTGAATTTCTTCCTTCTTCAATGGATATAATTACGGAGACTATTTCAAAGTTGAAGCTGTCGTCTAAAAAATCAGGAATGACTGCCATGGTCTTTAGTGTGACAATACTATATATAGAAATGTTATATATCTCATAATCAGCAATTTTATTTACTAAATTAGCTATAAATTGGGTTCATCAATAACTTGTAATCTTCAATTGTCCAATTGAAACTAAAGAACAAAAATAATTGAAATTACAATGAGATACTGTCTTTTTAAATGGACCAATCCCTTATATCTCATGTGGAGAATATGATAGATTGTTATATGATATAATTATTTATGTTTATGGGCTTCTTTTTTTTTTTAACCTTTGTAGAGTCGCTGTTCATCTCCTTTGCAGCTATATCACACTCCCTCTCTATGCTCTTGTATCTCAGGTAATTAACACTTGCTGATTTCTGAGACAGAGCATGCATATAAGTACTTGTTAGAAAATTATTCTTCTCAACAAGTTACAAACAGTTTATGGATTCTTCTTATTCAGATGGGATCACACATAAAAATGTCTATTTTTGACGAGCAAACATCCGAGGCCCTCAAAAAATGGTGTGATGCGGCCAGGAGAAGACACAAAAAAGGAAGCTCACGTTCATCATTTGTTACTCTGAGTCCAAGCCCTGGCCAAAGTCTGATGGCATCACCTGCATCTCGCCATCTGCACCAGTATAGAACAATGGGATGTGCTGGTGAGGATATTAGAAGGTCACATTCTAACAATGAATTCTCAGATGTTGAGATTGAGATGCCAATAGCAAGAGATCCGAGTTGAATCGGCAAAATGCACCGCAGGAAATGCGATTGAATATAGAAGAGATAAGAGATAAAGATGAGGGACGAGATAGAAGAGATGAAGATGACTTCTCTTTTGTGAACTTGGTTCAAGAAGGGACAAAGTAAATGAAGAGATTTTCATGGTTATTGTTATTTTTTTGTGGAATGTAATTGTGTAACTTGGTCATACCTTTATTTGAACAGTCTTTGCTTTTGTTGCACATTATTAGGTATTGTAAATAATTACACAACATTTATTTTGTCTGTGTAATGTAATACTTTGATTTCGCATGCTAATGTACAATTAATTAAATAACACATCATTACTTGATAATATCAATAGAATGAACCAAATTTTATCTCCTTGTATCATTCATATCACCACTTCTCTCTCTCTGTTTTTCTTTAGTATGTAGATCTCATAACTAAGGTATTATGCAACCTATAATTTCGTATAGTCGTTCTTTTTACACTACCTCGAAGAATATACAGAAAAATGGTCCCTAACCTAGTTCTAATTTTGGCCATTATTAGTTCGTAGGTGGGACCACACAAATTCGGTTAAGAAGTTCCAAGGACTTGAATAGAAAAATCTAAAACTCTAGCAACAAAAACTAAATAAATCATAGCATATACCAATAATTATAAGGAAGTATATGCAATGAATGTTCCATCAGATCCATCAGGCGGAAAAAACTGTTCGATGCGATCGGCATCTCTTTGACACACACAAACAAGCTAATAAGTACCACACAAATTAAGGACACACTGATGTGCAACAAAATAGAAATCATCATAATAAAGAGAAAAACGACAATTTCTATCCTAGTGCACTTTTTGGCTTTTCCCAGTTTTAAGCAGCAATTACCCTCCATGAGTTCCTTATCTATACTTTTTTTTATTTACCTCTTTAGGCACTGACGCACTGTTTGGTAACTGCAATTTCCATAGGTTTTTTTTTTTTTTTTTTTTTTTTTGGGAATAATGGAATTATGGGATTTTTCTCCCATTAGCTGTCAGCAGGGTCGATTTGAATTTTCCAGTTCCATTTCCAAAAGGTTTTTATTCCCATACCTACTTCATATATCATGGGGGAAAAAAATGAACTCGGGCTTCCGTATTTTTTTTTTCCAGATGGCTCTCTCAAAGTCTTCTTCCTTTCTACCTTTTGGAAATACCGAAGGATAACTGTTGTTTCTTTTGTTTTTGGGTTATACTTCAAGAGCTGTCCTGAAAGGATCAACCGTGAATACTAACTGCACGAAATTCATGTAGAAATTTGATTTCCAATTGTTAGCAAAATATCTCAACATCAGAGAATTAGAACCTCATATTGGAGAGAACTTGAAAATAATTGTGATTCATATCTTGGGAAATACGAGTCAGACCTCATACCAGTATGACTAACTGGTGGGTTAAATTTGGTCATTTAAGAAGAAAATTTAGTCCTTTAAGCAAAGCTTCTTTTCAATTTCACAATGCAGGGTTAAAATTGAGGCTTCATTGAATTTATACGAGGCAAAGCAAAAAAGGATTTAATTTAGGTTCAAATGCAGAAGCCAATAGCAATTCAGGCTTATAATGAATAAATTTTACTACAGTATGAAAAAAAAGAATTGGCATGTTATAGTAACTGAGCATTTTTTTTCTGTCAAAATTAGTAACATTAATCACTACCTTAGACTGCAAAGTTGCAAGAGGGATGAATACAGAATGGTGGTCTCTACATCACGCTGATGGCTTACTTGAGACATTTGAAGAGAGATGCCATCTCATTTAACATGTCTGATTTTGCCTAGGTTGTCAATTTCATTCATTATAGTTGAGTTCTAATAATTTTCAATCTGAGTGAGTTTCAGTATATTATTTGATTTATATGATATGTACATATTGGTTTGGAATGTATTTAAATGGATTTGTGTAAGTATAGGGAATGTTTTTAGTTCTATCATCGATGGCATTCTCTTCTCCTCAGGCGGTGATGCATCGGCGCCTGGCCGACCTTCCCGACCAGGATCGCCTTGATTCATGCCTCTTTCGAGTTCGCGCAGCTTGAAAGGACGCACCTGATGCAAGGAATTCGGGTCCTGGTTGATTTGATGTGTGTGGTGGTGATCCAGTTGACAGCGGTTGCGGCAGAGGAGGTGACGGTTGTGAGGATACCGTCGCCGGAAAAGAGAAGAGAAATTGATTGGAGGAGAGTAGAGAAAGAACTGGAGAGAGAGATCGAGAAATAAAACTATAAAAGTTTGTCAGATCGGGAATGTTTATTTGTATCACTATAACAGAAGGTCATACTGTTGGATGGAGTTTGGAATTCGTTAGAAAGTGGTCCGGGAAAATCCGGAGATTAGGGTCAGAGAGAAAATACCTTTTCTCTATTCAATTTTAATGTTTTACATACAAACAAACCGAACCCAAAAATAAAATATTAAACACATGTATTGTGGGATTGAATTGAGATGTCAAGTATTAGGCCTAAACCCAACATATATGAAGAAATGGAAAAAGAGTTTGGTGAGTTGGTAACTTAGGTCCTTTCAGAAATGGAAGCAGGGCGTGCTCGACGGGCATTGCTTTAATATTCGTACTGATCAAATATATACAAACCATAAAACTAATCGGACCGATTTATGTTTGATGGATAAAAAAAATTGAACAAATTTAAGTCCGATATTCATTGGACGTATTCCGCTTTCTTCGAAAATACATCTTGAAAAGTAGGACCACACGAATTCGATTAAGATGTTTTTAAGAACTTGAATAGAAATATAAAAGACTGAAACGCTAACAACAAAAACTAGATAAATCACACCGATCCGATCAGAAAGTATATGCAATGTTCCATCGGTCTCTCTTTGACACGCCCAAACAAGTTAGTGCCACACAAGGAAGACACTGATGTGCAACAAAATACAAATCGTCATAATAAAGGGAAGAACGACAATTTCTATCTTAGTGCACTTTTGCCGAATTTTTTATTAATATCCAAAAAATAAATTAAATTACAAAAAATAACCATGTCAGGGCTGAAATTCGAAATTTACCCAAACCGGAAAATTTTTTTCCGAACTAAACGTTTAAGTTCGGAAAAAAAATTTCCGGAAACTCAACGTCTAAGTTCGGAAAAAAATTTTCCGAACTTAACATTTTTTTTTTTTTTTTTTTTTTTTTTTACAAATTTCGGAAAAAAATTTTCCGAACTTAAATTTTTTTTTTTTTACAAATTTCGGAAAAAAATTTTCCGAACTTAAATTTTTTTTTTTTTTTTTTTTTTTTTACAGATTTCGGAAATTTTTTTTCCGAATTTAAAAATTTTTTTTTTTTTTTTTTAACAGATTCCGGATAATTTTTTTTTCAAAACTTAACAAATTTTTTTTTTTTTTTTTTTTTACAGATTCCAGAAATTTTTTTTTCCGATCTTGACAAAGTTTTTTATTTTAAGAAAAAATACCTAAAATACTGAAATCTAACACTAAAAAATCGAATTATTTTTTAAAAATTTCAAAATAGTGTAGAATAATTTAGAAATTATCAAAATAGCTAAAATACTGAAATCTAACACTAAAAAATAGAATTATTTTTTTAAATATTTGTTAAATTAATTTAAAAAATTTCAAAATGGTGTAGAATAATTTAGAAATTATCAAAATAGCTAACATGCTGAAATCTAACACTAAAAAATCGAATTATTTTTTTACTACGAATAGGGCCGATTTTAGTGCTGAAATACGGTAAATTTACTAAAATGCTGAAATTACAATAATTATGTAGAATTATGCTAAAATACGATAAATTACGCTAAATTACGTATGAATGAGGCCTATTTTATGGTATCTTTCATAAATCATAAAAAATAAAATAAAAATTCCAAAAATAATAAAAATTGATATTCTAAACGTACGAATAGGGATGATATCTTTCCTGAGAAGGCGAAAAACGACGACGAAACTTCAAACGGCCATAAAACGGCGCTCGAGTGTCCGATTTCAGCAAATGACCATTTTCGGAAAGCTTGCAAAAATGCGCATGCGTTCAGACTGTCTTCGCCAATTTTCTGAATTAAGAATCGCCAAAAAACAAAGGGAAGAGCCTCAAAACTTCAGTTGAAGTTTCTGATTAAGATTTTCATTTATATTATTCAATCTACGTAGCTCAGTAAGTTATTTATGTAATGAACTTTTAGAATATCAATTTTTATTATTTTTGGAATTTTTATTTTATTTTTTATGATTTATGAAAGATACCATAAAATAGGCCCCATTCATACGTAATTTAGCGTAATTTATCGTATTTTAGCATAATTCTACATAATTATTGTAATTTCAGCATTTTAGTAAATTTACCGTATTTCAGCACAAAAATCGGCCCTATTCGTAGTAAAAAAATAATTCGATTTTTTAGTGTTAGATTTCAGCATGTTAGTTATTTTGATAATTTCTAAATTATTCTACACCATTTTGAAATTTTTTAAATTAATTTAACAAATATTTAAAAAAACAATTCTATTTTTTAGTGTTAGATTTCAGTATTTTAGCTATTTTGATAATTTCTAAATTATTCTACACTATTTTGAAATTTTTAAAAAATAATTCGATTTTTTAGTGTTAGATTTCAGTATTTTAGCTATTTTTTCTTAAAATAAAAAACTTTGTCAAGATCGGAAAAAAAAATTTCTGGAATCTGTAAAAAAAAAAAAAAAAAAATTTGTTAAGTTTTGAAAAAAAAATTATCCGGAATCTGTTAAAAAAAAAAAAAAAAAAATTTAAATTCGGAAAAAATTTTTCCGAAATCTGTAAAAAAAAAAAAAAAAAAAAAAAAAAATTTAAGTTCGGAAAATTTTTTTCCGAAATTTGTAAAAAAAAAAAAAAAAAAAAAAATTTAAGTTCGGAAAATTTTTTTCCGAAATTTGTAAAAAAAAAAAAAAAAAAAAAAATGTTAAGTTCGGAAAATTTTTTTCCGAACTTAGACGTTGAGTTTCCGGAAAAAAATTTTCCGAACTTAGACGTTTAGTTCGGAAAAAAATTTTCCGGTTTGGGTAAATTTCGAATTTCAGCCCTGACATGGTTATTTTTTGTAATTTAATTTATTTTTTGGATATTAATAAAAAATTCGGGCACTTTTGGCTTTTCTCATTTTAAAGCGGCAATTACCCTCCATGAGTTTCTTATCTATACCTTTTTTTAACCTTTTTATTTTATTTTCTTTGAACAATATATATATGTTTTGTACTCTTTCTCTCTTTAAGGAAACCTTAGGCAATCAAACAGGCCATAATCGTTTTAAGGTATGCATGGACCCAGTTAATATAATTGATTGCACGTGTATTCAGGGGCGGAACATAGTGGTGGGGAAAGGGTGCTAAGCACCCCTATAGCTTGAAAAATTGTAGTTTGATTCATTAAATTTTGTAATTTTTATATATATTAATATATTTTAGCCCCTTCTATAAAATAAAATTACACTATATTTGATTCTTCAGCTCCCAATCTCTATTTTCTAGTTCCGCCCCTGTGTGTATTATGATTTTGAGTTATTTTATATGGACTACTTAATAGTTTTCTTGACAGACTAATATTTTGTTCAGAACTAAATTGCCTTAATATGAACTTTTTGAAAAAAAAAATATATAGGAGAGAATATAAGTCCAACCAAAGTCACAAGCTTAAGAGGGATTTTGACATCTTGCTTCACAGTTATTCAAATAAAGACATCTTCACATGTAAAATTAAGCTTCAAAAAAGAAGGGGAAACTAAACTTTGGTTCTATTCCTTTTATTTTTGTCTTTATTCTAATTACGTTCCATATATACTTCATTTGATTGAGCGCAAATAAGATTGCAGGGAATTTACTTGTCTGCTAAAAATTGTATGTAGAGAGAGACAGAGGATGAAGTTCTGATCGCTGCTCATAGTGGCATGGATGCCAATACTTAATTGAAGTGCTTCTCATTGGATTAGTTGCTGCTCCATCAACATCTTACCACCCGAGGCCCGCAAACACATCAATAAGGTTAGTAGTATACTCTTCTTTTGTTATTTAAAAAATATAATGATCGTCCAATCATCAGATATATATGTTTTCTCAATGACTATGTCACAACTTTTCAGTTAAGGTAATTACTTTTTTTGTGGAAAGAAAACTTGTATAGAGTCAAATTATCTATACAAATGATACACACATAACTAACAGGTAAATCCAGTACGAAATTACCTCAAGCGACAATTAGCAAGGCCCTTTAAGTAAATACACATACTACCCGATAGCTCAAGTATACTCGAGCATTTTGGGGTGCCTTTTTAGTGTGCTTATTTTTCTTGTGTTAGTATATTTAGTTGATCTCAATTAGATGGACAAATTGCTTTTATCAGAACAATAATGAGGGAGGTTAGAAGTTTAGATTTATTAAAACATTTCTTACTAAATAAGCTGTAAAATTCATAATAAACGCAGATCGTGTTTGTCTTGTTTGTGCCAGCTCTATCATTCACTTGCCTTGCAGAGTCGGTTACTCTGAAGGATTTAATTTCTTGGTAAGTACTTTCTTTTGCGTAATTAATTCAAACATTGATCCAGTATTTGGTCCTGATCGATTATCGTAATTTAAGGTGGTTTATGCCTGTGAACCTCGCAATCACGTTCTTTTTCGGAGCGGCTTTTAGGATGGATTGCAGCAATGATTTTAAAACCTGGAAGTCACCTTCATGGCCTAGTTATTGCTTGCTGTTCAGGAGGTAACTAAGTTTCCTTATCAAAGGAAAATTTATTATATATGAGATCACGACTACGTGCTATGCATTAATGTTAACAATTTCTTTGAACCTCAAAATTCATTGTGTTCTCTTAATTTAGCATAATTTGAATCCTTCAGTATTATTTGAGATAGGAGTAGGTCTGATGGGCATCGGACCTAGAGTTAGGTTCAATTAGCTCTATCACCGTACGATTAGCATCAAGATCAATGCGCACGGAATTGATAAAGTCTTACACGTATTTTGATGCATAACACACGAATCTTGATGCAGATCGGATAGTCATCACACCCATCGAACCAAGGTAGGTCCGATGGGCATCGGACCTACTCTCATTCCGTATTATTTATTATTCGGTCTTTTATTTGCATAAATTAAAAAAAGCATGAAAAACTTGCATGGTTCTTTGTAGATCGAAACCATAAAATGAAAGAAGAGAGAGACTGTCGGTTTAAGTAATTTTTCTTGTGAACTGCCCAATCCATAATGTAGATAATTGGCATTTTGCTTTTGAGATAGAGATAATTGGCAATTTAAAGTGTAATATTCTATTCAGGCAACTGGGGCACTCTGCCTTTGATAATTGTCCCGGCCTTGTGCAATGAACCACAAAGTCCATTCCAGAAAGCTAGTGATTGCGATTCTAAAGGGCTTTCTTACGTTTCATTGTCCATGGCGATAACAACTCTTCTATATATGTTGATTAAACATGTGTAGTTATATATTTATCTAAAGGTCAAGAAATAAAAATTATAAAAGATTGAAGCAAGAAAATGCTGTCTTTGGCGCACTGTCTCCTGTTATCTGGTTGTAACGTAGTAACTCATTTGTATTTTCATTGATAAACCATCGAAAGAGTACCAGTGTCCTGCTTATGAAGAAGTAAGCCATAAGAGGAATTAATCGAATTAATGAATTGATATGAAATGTTGTTGCAGCTTGGAAACATCTTGATATGGACACACTGCTATTATGTGATGGAAAGATCAGCAAAGATCCATAAGAGACTATGTAGAGAGAACAGTGGTTCGTCAAAGACGAGCGAGGTCTCACACCATAGCTATGTTGTAAGAGAAGAAGACAAGGGAGATTATGAGACTCTACTCCCACCATCAACTAAAGTAGATTTTGATGAATGGAATTGTAAAAATGTAAGTAAAATACTCTATGACAACTTATTATTATTTTTATTTTCTTTGTAATCTAAAACTATTTTGAAATTTTCATTGATGAGGAACATTTGAGAAAAATGATTATATAGGCTACCAAATCTTGTCAAGCGGATCAAATAGATAAAGAGTCATATAGAAAACTAGCTTTTGGTCTAGTGTTTGAGACAATTCTTTCCGTGTAAGAGTTGCATATTTGAAATCCGACTGAATAGTTCCT
This sequence comes from Carex kokanica, assembly GCA_025461125.1. Classification (NCBI taxonomy): domain Eukaryota; kingdom Viridiplantae; phylum Streptophyta; class Magnoliopsida; order Poales; family Cyperaceae; genus Carex; species Carex kokanica. Next base: position 167,260 of record JAJGRX010000431.1, read on the forward strand.
TATAGATATTTAAACCTGGAATACATTTTTATCTGAAAAAAGAAAGAGTCATGTGGGACGGAATTATTACCTTTTATAATGGATCCTAAAACAGGATACTTGTGTTGAAGCTGAAGCAAATTCCAGTAGGAGATTGGAGAAATTTTGGAACAATTTCAAGAAAAATGCTAAAAATGTAATGGGATTTCTGCTCTCACCGCCAACTATTGCCGGGTTACCTCTTTTTCTTCCTTTTTTGTGAGATAAATTTTTGCAGTTCAACTTTAATATAGGTAAATTTAGTTTTACTATATCCGCAGTTCATAGGACTCTTTGTCGGTGCCATACCTACGTTAAAATCACTTATAGCAGGCGAGAATGCTCCCCTTCATGTCATCCAAGACTCCTTAAAGCTTCTGGGGTAAGTATTTTTTCTCATTGTAGCAGTTCCATAATTTTACTAAATTTTCACCTTTTGACATTATTTTACTGTTAAATCAGAGATGCAGCAATCCCGTGTACCATTCTTATACTCGGCGGAAACCTATCAAAAGGTCTATCTCTGTTTTTTTTTTAATGTTAGAATGTGGATCTCCATCCATCACCTGCGAATGACATGGCACTGTGTGACACCCTTCTTTTTTTCTCTTGCAATGAGTTAATTGGAACATACCTCATTTACCATGATTAAAAAAAAAAGTAGAGGACTTAGCAAGCTTGGCCATGGTGAATGTATCATAGTAGGCGATACTGCAACGAAAATTGTTTCATTTTCTTTCAAAAAGAAATAGACTGAGACTGACACATACATTTTATGAATACACAAGCAGGAATCCGAAAATCTGCTACGAAGCAGTTAGTGGTTGTAGCAATTACTGCTATACGTTATGTAATTCTTCCTATTTGTGGAATTGGGGTTGTTACAGGAGCTAATAAGCTAGGATTTTTGCCAGAATCTCCGCTATTCAAGTATGTGCTGCTGATACAATTCACTGTACCACCCGCCATGTGCCTCGGTAAGAAATGAGGCTTACACCCTTTTATTTCCTGACTTTTAACATATTTGCAAACGGGGTATTCATTTGGTTTGGTTTGGTTAGTTTGGATTTAACTTTTACCAACTTGAACGAATTCTGGTAATTTAAACAGGTTAATTGTTCAGATTTGAAAGGTATGGCATCTTCTTTATTATATTCTCGTTCTGGTTGATCAGTTAAACCCAAATAAACTGAAATAATGATAAACAATATGCAAAATTTTGAAAAAAATAATAATAATAACATACAAGTTAAAATATATGTTGTCTAAATTGAATTGTCAACAAGGTATTTCAACTAAGCAGTTTATTAGTTTTGCTTTCAGTTCGGTTTATATTTTGAAATGGTTATATTCGTTTTCAGTTCTGCAGTTGTCAAATTGAGGTTGTGCTAATTTGTGTTCAATTCGAACCAAACTGACCAAATGTACACTACTGTAAATTTGAAGGAAAATAACATGTCATATTTTGACAGAGAGAAAAAAAAACAACTCGTCTTATTTTGCAAGACAGAACAGTTCTGGGTCGTACATCTAACAATCAAATGAAAGCTTCTACGGAAACCACCCAATATGCCATGTTCTGTTTTTTGTCCTTTTTATTTCGTACACCTACTTCGTTTCATCCCATTCTCCTATGGTTGACTCGAAGTCCATAGCAAACTTACTCAAACTTCTTACTCTTACACACGATTCTATTGCGAAATTATGGGGGCGTAAACGAACCAAAGGAGTTTACCTATTTTATATTTGTTACAAAAAAAAAAAATGTCTACATTTTATGTTCATATGAGAATGCAGTTGAGCTGTTTTATGAAAATGCAGGCACAATTGCGCAATTGTTTGAAGTCGGTGAAGAAGAGTGCTCGGTTATCTTTTTCTGGACCTACTTAATTGCTTCAATTGCGCTTACAGTTTGGTCTATGGTATTTATGTCAATATTGTTCTAAGTTTACACACCCCAGCTAGCAATTGGTAATCCGTCCTCTTTTTTTTCTTTTTTACTTCCAAGTGAAGCAGGTTGCTTTCAGTTTGTCACGTGGTGTTTCAGATGATAAAGTCATAATTAGTCAATGTAGTATAGAATTGAGACTGATTTTACCATATATCATATTATGTTTTTTTATCAGTTTCTGTTTGCATCCACGATCAAACTGGTAGAGAAAAGGACATTCTTACCATGCACATTAAGTAAACCCTTTCATGATCATTTTTTTTCTTTTTAAATAATACAAGGCTTCCCCATTTCATCAACTCAATAACCTGGCAATTGGTACTGCTAATAGTAGACGACTTCACACAGTAGACATCTGACCATACCATGCAGTTGATGTCTTCAAATCAAAGCTTCCATGAAAAGGAAGAAAAGTTCCACCGAAGCCATTCTGTACAGTTACACCTTTACAACACACATGAAGTATATATAAAAAAAATGTTCAAAGCCAATATCATACAGTTCACACACCTCCACACTTTGCACGGAAAAAATATAAGTTAATAAAAGATAAACTATGTTACAGTCAATATAATTTCTCATAACACAAGGATTACATGCTGATTAAAATTAATATAATTCGTACATCTTCCTAATGGAACCTAGTTTCAATTCTACTTAAAAAAATCATGCAAGTAAACTGATCAAGAAAAAAAAAATGATCATAAAATTAAGCAAATATAAAAACGAAAATAAAGAGAACAGCAGGGATAACATTACAGATATTCCTTCCATCAAATAAGAGTCAGCTCAAGCTTGGGACGGTTGGGCTGGGGTTCAACCACCTCCATGTGGATCCGTACTGTCTGCAAAACCCGGTAACTTATATTTGTGCCTGGCTTGGTTACCTTCTGGTGTGCCTCATCTACCACCCAATCGTTTCCTTTATCTCCTTTTGGAATTAAGTAGACTGGCCCCTCGATTCCAAATCTGGAAAAAAAGAAAGGAAACACCAAAACCATGACAATAAGATTCAGCTGCTAATATGACCACTGATGGTTACAAGATGTAGATGAGGTCATCTTCTACCTGGTCTTTCAAAGCTGCGGAATAAAAGTCTTATCTTACACCAAATTCAGTTTCTTATATTTTCTTTCTCATTACTCTTTAGTTTGAGTGTAAAATATCGACTACATTGCAAGTATAAATAGATGTTTTACAAAAATAACAAAAAGTAAATTCTATTTGATGCATGATGAGCAACTACTAGTATAAAAATTGACCAAAATTGATTTTGTTACTAATAGCTCATTAGGTATTTTCTTCAAAGAAAGTAACCCAAATTCCAAATCATCCGCCCTTTCACTACATCTCTCAACTGATCAAGGAAAAGGGAGGGGTGGTTGGGGAATTTATTGCCAAAAATTAGAAGAGCGGAATAAAGTGTCATTCCCATGTACCCAAGGGGATTAAGATATTTTCTGGTTTACCAAGGCCATGCAGGTACAGTATATTTTCCCAAAAAAAATTATGATGGCTCAAAGCATAACAAATAATAGTTTCGATATGTAAGCAAAAATCATAACCAAGATAAGAAAAAGGACAATTTACTTGGGAACAAAGACGATGAAGCCATTTGCTTTGATCTTCACTATTTTAGCTTCTGTATCAGTGGGTCTAATTGGAAGAAAAAAAAACAATTAGCATGACCTTTTGTGCAGCTAAATATAAAAGTAAACAAGGTATTTTGGAAATAATCTGAATTACCGTTTTCTGAAATAAATAAGAGTGTGCAGCTCAACCGATGCTCGGCTTGCCATTTGCGCATTTCGGTGCCGGTAGTTCAAATCTGAAAAGAATCCAAGTATTAGAACTTTATAGAGTTATCAAAGTCTAGTTTCATTAAGAAATCCAAATAAAAGGCCTTACTGTCAGCAATGCTTGTAAGTTGTGGCCCATCATGGAAAACTGGCGGAAGCTTTGCTATTTCAAGTGCTGCAGCAAGCAATCTATGCACAATAACATCTGCAAGCGATTGTTTTGATTAGAGTATGTTACTTTAACATGGGCACATGATCAAAAATTAAAATGTCTACTATAACTCTATTAAGAGATATTCCAGAAAAGTCCATCCAAATTTCATTTGAATTCCTAAAAACTGTATAGTACTATGCAGCAACAAACCTAAAAAGTGAATTATGCTGAAAACCTTGCAAAATAAGATTAAACCCTGTAAACCATTCTTAGAATAACTAAAACGGCAATCATTTCACCCAAATAAAACATCAGACCTACAAGAAATTCAACCTCATCTCTGTACTTTGAAAAGTTACAGACCCACAACATGTACAGAAAGACCAACCTGACACTAGATGACATCAAGCTTAACCTTGATTTAACCTCAAACCCCAAACCTAAGCTGGCCTGTAAGCAACTGTGCCAATCAAACCTGACTAAGAAAATCTGACCCCAGATATTACTTATTATCGACCAGACTCATTCGGAACCTAATCTCACATCAAACTGACCCAAAATCAAACAAAACAGGAAAAGAAAAAAAACCTGAACAATCCAAAGCTATCAAAAGCTGAAATCATCCAACTGGTCTCAATCCAAAACAACCCACAAATCAGACCAGATCCAACAGGCCTTGACCCGATCCCCCCCCACCCTCAAACTTTTGTATTAGATAAAGTGCAGGGGTGGTTCGACCATTTCAGATAAAAATAAAATAAAAGAAACCAAATCTGATCAGATCCACCCTTCATCGACCCCTACCCCCTCAAAGTAGAGGGGCAGTTTGGCACTTCCTAAGAAAAAGGAGAAGAAACTTGTATGGGTAATTTCTCACTTTTGCAAGGGTAAAAGATTAGTAATGTTGCAAGGTTAAACAAAAAGAAAAACATAAAGGGGTTTGACCAGCATATCGACGAATAGGAGAGGTAAAATGTGTGTAGAGAGGAGCTGCAAGCCCATAATGGTGATACTCTGAGGAATTCAAATCTCCACTGCAGAAGTAGACCGCCTAATTATCCAGTTCAAAGATAAGGTCATGTCATGTGGATCATCTTACAGAAATAATCTCGCAACAAGTCAATTAACCAAATCAGCTTACCTGAGTCATGCATCTAGTTGCCAGAATCCTGATTAGCTTGTTGAAATATGGATCATCACCCTGTAAATAATGCACAGAGGAAAATTTACTTTGTTGCAACAAATAAACAAAGAGAGCAACTTCTGCATTCATCAGTGACCATAACAGTGTGGTAGACTTGATTCTTCAGATAGCCAAACCTCAAAGCCACTCAAGTTGTACATCAGAGCGTACAGTTATTGCACCAATTAACATTCAAGTGTGTAATTGTACCTCAATCAGGCAATTTTAATCCAATGCCTATTGATTGTGCAATTAAACACCAATTAGGCAACAAAACATGCATAAAAGATCCCAAAAAGGTTGGTTAAAATTGGTCAAACCATACCAGTAACCAGTGGTACAAAGTATCAAATTAGAGTGGAATGCCACTAACAGTTACTATGCTCATCCTTGGAACTAATATATGTTTTTCCGTATTTTATCTTTCTGCATTTTGTATGACTAATGAATAAAGACAAGACTGAAATTCAACTCGTACCACTGCACGATCAAGAGATTCAGCTAATGCTTTGGAAGATGATGCATCCAAATCTAGTCCAACAGCAGCAGCTGTACGTAGTAAAGGTTCAAGCATTTCCTTCGTTGGGGAAGGATGTCGTCTATTATAAATCAAAATTAAAAAGAAGAGAGTCAAGAATTAAACCAATTGTTAGATCTATCAATACAAATCAGTGTTCTAAATAGCGCGCTATAGCGTTTTTGGACCCCAAACGCTACGCTACGACATCAAGGTCCGCTACAGCGCTATTTGCGCTATACAATATGAGTTTTTTTTTATTTTTTATTTTTAAGCAATTTATATGGGTTTTAAATAAAGGTAAAAAAAATCTCAAACCGAAATTGAATTTGTTGCTACTTGCTACAAATAAATCAATTTGAAATTGGGAATAGAAATTGAAATTTGAATAGAAAAAAAGTCCAAACCGGAATTAAAATTTGAATAGAAAAAAAAATAGATTATGTCATGAATCATGATACTTAAGATATTTTTAATAAGAAAAATCGATAGTTTATGATATTACTATGGATATTTTGAACCGCAATTTGGACTTTGTACGGGTTCAATATGAATATTATAATTTCTTAATTACTTTGGTGTTATTTATTGTTCTATGAGACCTTAGATAATGTTGATATTTAGTACAAATATTGAATATACGAAATGTAAAAAAAAAAAACGCTATTTGGAATAGCTTCCGCTATAGCGACGCTATTTGCTATAGCTTTTTTTTTAGCCTTCCCGCTACGACGCTATAAACGCTATTTAGAACCTTGATACAAATTAAATATCATATACCTATGTTACACATTTCAAGAGCTAAAGTTTAAAAGTAATTAGCAATAATGCGAAATCTTAGTATAATATCATTATAAATATTCAACACTTGACCATAGAATTATCTATGGACTAAGATGATGATAAAATAGATGACAAAAGGATATGATTATTCAACAAGTACCTTAGCAATGAGCAAGGAGGGAAATGTTTCAAGATCTTTTCGGCAACAGAAATGTTGGCAGCAAGCATAAACTCCTCGATCATCTGATTTGCCTCCCGAATTTGATACATTCCTTGAAAAAATACCAATTTAATCGTATTCGTACTCCAAGAAAATCATTGGATAAGAAGTAATATAGTTAATAATACAAAAGCAAATACCTATGTCAAGAGGATCATGAGTCTCTGTGTCAATTTGAAATTTGACTTCAGCTGAAGCAAGCGTCAGCGCACCCCTATCAGAACGCCGGTTTCGCATTATCTACCAGAATTATACCCCAAAAAGGCAAAATTAATAAGTATTATTTGCTGAAAAATAAAAAGCAAGCTATCAAAAAATAAAAAATTAATAAAATAATCAGTAAAAGAAACCTTTGCAAGAGCATTCAAATTCCGAAGGTCAACAGTCAAAGGATCCATCAACCGGCTACATGAGATAAACATTAATGAAGGAAATGAGAGGAACTATAGGCACAATATAATAAGTTAAAAAACAGATATTCTCAAATGAAGAATCCATGATAAAAGCGAACGACAAATAAAAGATGTAAGAATATATGTCCCACCTCCCACAACACCAAATTCCAAATATCAACATCTAGATGATAGAAAACAAAAAAGTCACAGTAAGGAACCTGTCATCCATCCTTGCTTGAGCTTCAACATATGAAAGAGCAGCAGATGACTTGATAACACTTTTTGTGAACCTTGTGGATACAATTTCTGCCTCCCTTGTCATTTCCTGCCATTTTTACTAACATGGGATTAGCAAACATGGAACATAGCACACAAAAGAAACCCTAAATCATTGGTTAATAGAAAGTAGGTGCTTACCCAAATGACAGAGAAAGCTAACCTCTCAACATCAGCACGAAGAGAACAAATATCTACAGAGGAAAAATATTGTTAACAAAACATCCAATTTTTATAAAAACTCGTGACTTTCATTTCAAAACACAGAGATTTTCTGACTCACTATTTTGTGAAAAAAGAGTCCGATATCAATGTAAAACAAACGTATCTAAAAGATTATCATAATATTTGTTAATTTGGACAAACTTAGTACAATTTCTGTCCAATTTCACTATATATGAGAATCTCAAGTTGTAAGTCAAGGGATTTGGCAGCTATCAGAGATAGTGAATCAGTGTTGAGAAATATCTGCATTCCATGATGTCGACACATCCAAAATATTGGCACAAGTGGTCACCCTTAGTTCAGTGGTTGTATGACATGAATTTCCACATGTCACTCCACCCTTTCAAGCTGGAACTTCCCCACTTTCAAAAACTTCATTCTAATGCCAAAGGAAGCAGGGGTCATAGCCCCTTCTATTTGTCTGGTTCTTACAAAGCACGACCAATTAATAAAGTAGTGATTGACTAATAGGATAAGTCCTTATAAAATTTAAAATTAATTACAAAAGAACTATGTATTAACAATAAATATTTGTATTGAATGCCGAATTAAGACAGGTTTCTAAAGGCAAACCCATAAGCCATCCCAGATTGACAGGTTAGTCAAATTCTGCGCACATATCCAACACATCATAACCCATAAGATGCAGGTTGGATTGGACAGGTCAAGTGGGTCAGATGCTTTCAGAGTTTATTTGTACACATTTAATTGTAAAACTTCTATTAGTATGTACCTTCTGTCAAAGGTTTTGGAAGCATGTCAATCCTTCGCTCAACAAGGTAAACAGATGTGCCTCTCTGTGAAGCCTCCTCGTCAAGTGGGGTGCCAGGATGGACAAAATTTGTGACATCAGCAATGTCTGGTTAAATTTATTAAGCCAACTAGCAAGATGTGCTTTAAAATTTACCCAAAGAATAAAATAATAAAAGCATTTGCACACATTTACTACATAGAAACAAGTTTTGGGCAGTCGCAGTCGTATATAGAAGCAGAAAAGGACCCTCACTAAATGTCATAATTTCATCAGATGTGGCAATATCTAATGAAGACAACATGAATATGGAAATACATGAATGTGCAATGCACAGCACTTAACAAAGGGAAGTGCAAGCTAACTGAAGATAAACTTGCAAAGGCACAGCAGTTAATGGGGGTCTCTGATTAATTTCTTCTTAATGAAGGATGTCAGGAGTCTTGAATTAACTGCAGAATCTGTCAACTAAAATAGTATGCTTGTACGTTCACCTAAAGTGCTATAAAATAAGGATACGGACTCCAACTTCAAAATTTCCATTTGGAAGTGGTGTGCAATGCAATGCATCATCGATATCTCTGCAACCTTAATGACAGAAAAGCAAAATTAGGCTATACTAAAGTAATTCACAAAATATAGAAGTATAAGTAAAAAGAATAATTGGTTTTATGTACCAGGAGGGTCCACACTGAAAACTCTCAGCTGCCTCAAGTCCTGTCTGTTAGGGTTATTAGCCAAATCTTCAGATGAAAAGGACCAAGGCAAAGGTGGCAAGCAAGCAAGGACTTGTGTGGAAAAGGGCCTTGAGTTTATGTCATTCTCTATTAAAACCACCTGTTTCATGCAAGACTATTTCATCAGGTCATATGTTGAGACAGAAAATATACCTGCTCAAACCCAAATATAAAACACTGACCTCAGTTTCAGTATCTCTATCGCCAATCTCTCCAATGGTCCTCACATAGTGACCTGAAGGGAATCGAGATAGACGATCCCAAGAATCAACTGCAACTATGATCCTTTTGTCCAGAAGATTGCTGAGCTGCCTCGTCTGAATCCTTATCTTAGGAATACGGCGATCTTTGGATACAAATAATGCATGTGCAACTCCACCTGTACCAGCCGGCATAGGCATTGGCTCCAATGACCCGCAATAACTGTCAGTGTTTCATTAATTAGCTCATTCACAAGAGGTTGACAATGAGTTTCTTCGAGCACACAGCTCCCAAATTTTTGCTAGTGGTGGAGGAAAATAAAAGTACAAAGCACTTCAAAGACAACTTTTTATTCGTCCTCTCATTATGAAACAGTGAAAATATAGTAAACTTCCCATGAAATATCTAAATTTTTTTTTAGTTTATCTTTCATTTTATTTGATACTGGATTAAGTTAAAAATTAAAAAAATAAATATCATATATGTTTAGGGATTCAACAAGCGACAAACTTTTAAAAGCATTGTGTTATTATTAACATTAGAGGCACCGATATAATACTAGATAGATTTATAATAATATAAAACAATAAAAATAAAAAGACACGTCTCATTTGACTTACGAATTCCAGTTGCGCTTGATTATACCAATGACACTACCAGTTGGTCGATTTGGACCAGGAGCAGCAGATGTAGTAGGCTGCGTTGAATTTGTGTCCCTAGGAGCATCATCCGCACTGTTGGGAATTAAATGGACATCATCATCCTCTTCATCCTCTGAAACAAGTAAAATAGTGTGTCAAGTCAGAGAGTGTTTCTCAAGTGTTAATCAATTTGTAACTTTGTACGGGATGGAGATACTCTTATATCAGAGGCTTAATCAGACAAGATGATAAAGAACCTTGAAATTGGTATCATATCATGCAGGTTCGCTCAACTGACCCACTCTCAGTTTTATATATCATTTTTCTTTAACCTGTTTTCTATTTCCTTGTATTCAAGTAGATTTCCAAATCCCTGTGCCCTAAGACAAATTTCCAGCCAAAATTTCAGACTAACAAGGTATTAAAGACCTACTGGTATAACAAGCTTGTTCAAATGCCACATTCAAAGTAAGAAAGACAGAACAGTACCATCATCTGCCACAATCAATGACTTCACTGTGTTCCATTGATCTTGAGGCAAGAGCTCAACAGCAACTATATCACCATCGAAAGCTCTATTCATGTTTGTACGGCCACGAATAACTATTTCATCACCTATACTCTCACTCCCAACATATGCCTCAAATGGGTTGTAGCGGTTCACCCGGAGCTTCCCTTGATGGTAAATCCCACGAAGGAGACCTGATGTGATCTCTGACATTGGCTTGTGCTGCAGATACAGTAAAAGGTAGCAATTTCATTTTTATTAGGGATTATCTCATTATGCCATAAGAAGACTACCAACGCATCACACAAATCCCTCATAAAACATCAGAATATTGCATAACTAGTACAAAACAAGAAACATACTGTTTGGCCCTCTTTAAACTTAAAAAACCATGATTAGCCCTCCTTTAACTCCTCTAAAATATCAAATCAACCCCATTATGTACTCTCAATTGCAAAGGGATGAACAGTGAGGGAGGGATTGCACTATCAAAAGGATAATTGTCAAGTTTATGTTTTAGATTTATTAACAAAAAAATGTTATTGCAAGGATATGCAGCATAGTTAATGTACAGCAAGACTATACAGAAAACTGCCCCTAATATAGACATAAAAAGAACAGTGACTGTACTTTGCTTCCTTTCATTTTATTAGATTATATAATTATGATTAACCAATTTCCAAAAGGCAGCCACTGCCAGATAACAGACCTCGCTATATATCGTTTTCCGTTTGGTTGGCCTGAGATCCTCAACATCTTCCATAGTGACATCTTCTGAGGTTGGAACAACCACCAAGTCTAGTAGACCAGGTTGCTCCAGTGATTTCACGTAAGACTCAACTGTTAGATAAAAAGATATTAAATAGGTAATCTTAAGCATGTAAAGCCACAAAAGAACATAGATTCACACAAATGGGTTAACAAAATACCCGTCTCTGCGGAAAGACCCTCCTCAGTTGCCTTCCTCTTGTTATCTTTGTCATTTGTAATAAGCATAACTTTGGTGTTTCTACCCAAGTGTCTTTGATACCATTGAGTAGCCACTCGAATGGCTTAAAAAAAAAAGCAAATATCCAAGTCAGCAAAAATATTAACACGGCATATAAAGTTAATTTGACCAATAAAATACTAATAATTAAAACAACTGACTCAGACCTCTGTCATTCCGATCATTTGGGCTTTCACCAACCATCTGCTTGACATGAGTTTCCCTTTTCACACAAGCGAAAAAAAAAAAGTCAATGCAAACAAAATTAAGAAATTATAAAATTATCCAGTGACAATGCATTTAAGTACCATCTGACATGAACATGATGATACTAAATTATTACGAATGAAACTAAATGTCTTCAGCTAGGTTAAGCCTCAAAAGAACCTAATTTCACAGTAAAACACAAAACAGCAAAGAAAAAGAGTACTAAATTAGTACAAATGCTACCATATAACATTGTAAAACGAGCTTACTTGTGGTACTCGTTTGAGAAAACAAAATAACTTCGGGCAGGATTTGAGCAGAGAGTCTTAAGCCGGTTGTAGACAGACAAGTTTTTGTTCTTCACCTCTTCCAAGACAATCAAAAGCACCACAACATTGTCTATAGCTGGATTCTCCAACAAATCAATCTGCAAAAAGCATTAAAGCATTACATGTATATAACAATATGCTTTTGCAGGTTGCAGGTTCGAAACCCGGATGGAGGAATCCCCCGTGGATATTAAATTGTTGGGTGGCTTGACCTCCAACCTTTACTCAAAAAAAAAAAAAAACAAGATGCTTTTGCATCTAATAAAGTAAATGAACCTTGAATAATTCACAAAGTGCTTTCAGCCAATAACTTTTCAGTGTCGAGACAAACTGGAACTAAAGTCTGTAATTCCAACAGTTTCCCAAAAAAAATAGAGAGAAATTCCACCCAATCATGACAAAATTACATACCTGATTGAGAACAACGTTTGTGTCGACAATAAGAACAGCAGAAGCATCAGCACTGAGGCGTGCAGAAGAGGTATCGCAGACTGCGCAGGAGAGGGACCCACAATATATATCATCCCTCAAGTAGTGCTCTCTCACCACCTGAGTGAAAAAGGCAAAAAAATTATCCAAATCAAGCTTCGAACCAGTGCTTAGATTTTCCGGTGGTGAGGAGAGAAAATAGAGACAAACCTTGGTAACTCGACCTTGCTTTGTTTTCTTCACGAAGGATTTGCTCTGAAGCATCTTTGCACGCCTTCTCTGTTAATCGCCGAAGGATTTTAACTTCCTATAATTAGCCAACTGGAGTTAGGGTTTAGGGTTTACGAGAGAAGAGAAGAGAAGGGACGAAAAAGTACGCTTTATTATTTTTCTCCGTTTTCTGAGCAAGCGCTGCTGGAAGGGGAGGAGACTGTCTTGTGGCGGCAACGGTGCGCACTGCGGCAGCAACCGAGAGAGGAGATTGTTTCCTCTTTCTCACCTTGACTGGGCCAAATTGAAAGGACTATTGGGCTCTAGCTTTGTTGGGCCGAGGTAAAATCAAGTAGAAATTGGGCCGAGTTTTAACATACTATGAAACAAGTGAGGAAGGACGAACCGCAAGATCTTTGGTGGAGAGAGAGAGAACGGGGCGCGGATTTTACTTACCTCGAATTAGGGTTTCGCGAATTGGGGAACTCGTGTGGATGAGTGAGAGATTTGCATATAAATGAGGATGGTTTAGCTTTTTAAAAACTTCAAAAGGCTCAACACAATGCTGGTCCCGGCCTAAGAAGTTGCTACAGACATTTACTCAATCCGTTAATACAGCATTTCATTTATCCAATTTTAATCACTAACCTTAATTTAATCCAAATTAAATTATTATTTTCATTGTAAACTAAGATAACCCATAAATAGGGGTGAAAACGGATCCGATATTATCCAACTGAATCCGGATCGGTATACGAAAATTAGATACGGATATCTGATATCTGAAAATCCTTGCAGATACGGATATCCAATATCTGAAAATCCTTGCAGATATGGATACGGTTTTGGTTTTAAATTTTAATTATCCGTATTGAATAGTAGATATACACTATATATAGTTTGATATATATTATGAAAAAAATATGTTATTCACCATTATAATTAGATAAATATTATGAACTTTGGTATTTTTAATAATATTTAATAATATTTTAATAAATAATTGTATTGAGAAACGGATATCCAATTCGTATCTATCTAATATTCGATCTGTATCCAAATCCAAAAAATAAAAGCATATATGAATATAATTTTAACACTACTCAATATGTATATGATCCATTTGCACTCCTATGGCCATAAATGCAGTACTAGTATCGTGCCCGTGCGTTGTAATAAGAATATGTTATAAGAGAACAAAAAAAATTATACAAAATGACATATTTTTATAAAAAAAAAATAGACTAATTAAATAACAAATAACATTTTTTGAATGACATATTTAATGATATCTACATGTAAATAACATTTTTTAAATGACATGTGTATTTTAATTTTTTTATATTTTTGACATATTTTTCTAAAAACATCGCATACAAAATGACATATTAAATAACAAATAACATTTAAATTTAAATGATGAGTCAACCTTTTATGTCGTTAAGTTGTTGATATTTTACTAATTAATTTACAAGAAGCTCTGTTTATTCATTCTCAAATTTCCCCAGCTTTTTTTCACTAACAAGGGCAAAGGAAAGCACCACAGGCTGATTTGTCTTGGACGGATTGCATTTGACATTACGAAATCATATATTTGGGGTCCCGGTTGCAGTGACAGCAAGAATCAAACCAGAATATTTTCTGGGGAAGCCCCACAGCTGCCACACACGGATAGGGCCTCTTAAACGAATGGTCCAAATCCACACTATCTCCTTATCTTAGTTATCTCTCTACATGTTATTTTCATTATTTTTACTTGTGTGAGATATTCACTTATATGCGATCAGCTACTCTGGCCACACATCTTATACAATTTCTCATGCACATTGCAACTGTCATGCACTGAAATCTTAGACCATAGAACAAACGTGTGATTCCAATTTCCACTGGCATACTAGCCTTCAAAGATCAGTGGAGATAAAAGTATATATCTAGGAAGGTGTTTTCTCTTGTGGGGGTAGCTGCTGTAGTAGAGCTTGAGCAATGGCTTGCCACGCAGCTCTTGCCTCTTCTCGGATTCCTTCGAGCACCAAACTCCACAAAAGAACCACTCCCACTATCTCTAAGGTTTAAATATGTTTTTCCTTCCTCCATTTCGACAACAAGCAGTAATTACTTTTGGTTTTAATAAACTTAATTAAATTCTCTCTATCTCAAGCAGAGGTTTGAGTTTGTGGAGTGCACTGGGCTCAGATCAAGTTTTAACGGGACGACATTGACAACAAGTGGAAAGGATCTTTCTGATGCTCTTGATGCACCATTTACCTGCCGGGTTAGTCCGTGAAATGAAAAGAAATGTAGCTTTGAGCTTGTTTCAGTTTTCAATTGCATTTTTTTCTGACCTTAACTTCTCGATTTCAAATTGTGTTATGGTCACATCTAAACCTCCATTTTATATAATTAATTTTGATGACAATTCACCGAATATGTGCATCACATGTCAGGGCTAATTTACATGCTCAATAATATCATAGCACCTGTTTGTCGAAGTTCAGTGTTCTACTTGAACGAGAACTGGATACATTGATAATTAATATATTAACTTGATGATAATTTTAAATTGATCCAAAACAAGTTTTAAAAAAGAAAAAATAATTGTTGACATGTATTAAGACTAATAAATTAGTTGTACATTAAATTTCGTACAATTTAAATTTCATTTTGGTATTTCATCAACAGCCATTGTATATAAATTGTTCGATTAATATTATTTTTTATGAGCATTAAAAGTTAATTGCATCAAATTCTATTGTCTTATATGCATAATATAATATACAATAAATAACATTTCAAATTTCTGTGCTCGAATTAGGAGTGATTTTTTACAATTATTGTCAGTTAATTGATCAACAGTGGATCCCAACCCATGATATTAAGTTTTGTTTTTAAAATTTTGTCAACAGGTTACTAGATCAGGCAGAGTTAGCCTGAAAACTGAAGCAAAGCTTAAGGTGGCCATCAATGGATTTGGAAGAATCGGAAGGAACTTCCTGCGCTGCTGGCATGGCCGGAAAGACTCCCCCCTCGAAGTTGTCGTCGTAAATGACAGCGGCGGTGTCAAGAATGTAAGACCGCACTTCCCCACCCCCAACCCCTCCCAAAAAGAAAGGAATACAGATCCTCTAATTTTGATCATGATAAAAATAAATTTAACTCAGCAAATTAAAAATGCTAGCTGGCGTCTATTTATTTCATCTACCAAATCCTTGACATTCTAAAACATTAGTCATTTAGTTTAAAGAAACACCTAGTAAGAGAAAAAAGTAAAAAATAAAAAATAAAAAGAGAACCCAACATGTTTACAATGACTAAACAGTTAAAGTCTCCATAATTATTACACGTCTTCTACGAGGAACAGTGAAGAATGCAGGCAGTTTTACTGCATTGTTTAATACGCATGTATTAAATGAAAATGTCTAAAAATATACATACAACAGATAGATTTTGGAGCCAGTCATGCAGTAATTATAATTATTTGCCAAACAGGATTTATTTGAAAAATCTAGAGCTAGCGTAGATAAGCATAGGAAAGCAAAATTTGACCACTGATGAACTGTTAATATGAATTGACTTCAATTAAGAATATCTTTGCTTACAATGGATACAAAATGTAATGTATGTATGTAATTGCAGGCTTCTCACCTTAATGTGTGTATGTAATTGCAGGCTTCTCACCTTCTAAAATACGACTCCATGCTCGGTACCTTCAAAGCTGATGTAAAGATTGTGGACAATACCACCATCAGTGTAGATGGCAAGCCAATCACTGTTGTCGCAAACAGGGACCCACTTAAGCTCCCATGGGCCGACATGGGGATCGACATCGTCATTGAGGTGCTCAATATAAGTGCATCCATTAAAGTAGATAACTTTTTAGTGAGAAAAATGTTTAATCAATAAAAAAAACTGAATGCAGGGAACTGGAGTTTTCGTGGATGGACCTGGTGCAGGAAAGCACATTCAAGCCGGTGCTAAGAAGGTCATAATCACAGCACCGGCCAAGGGAGCTGATATCCCTACCTATGTTGTTGGAGTGAATGAAGGTGATTACTCGCATGAAGTGGCAAACATAATCAGGCATGTACTTGCGTGTTTACTTTTTTTTCTAGTACATTTTTTGGTTAACACTATTTCTACTTTTCTAGTGTGCTCTCATACCAATCCATATAAATTGTTGTTGGCTGTTGCAGCAATGCGTCATGCACAACCAACTGCCTGGCTCCTTTTGTTAAAGTCCTGGATGAAGAGTTCGGTAAGAGATGCTACCAGAGTTTCGTAACTTGAGACTAATAGCTCCAACACTGCTTGCAGTAAAAGGCTGAAGTTCTTCATTTCTTTTTGTAGGCATTGTCAAGGGAACAATGACCACAACTCACTCTTACACAGGAGATCAGGTCCTTTTCTTCTTGCACTGAAACATTTGCTTTCATAAAGATTATTAGGGGCAATTTAGTCATTATGTAAAATATGATAAGGCTCTTTTTAAGCAGGTAGGTGTTATTTCTGATGAATCAAAAATTTTGGGTGCTACCAAGAAAAAATAAGATACCCTTTTTATCAATTTTATAAATTCTACTGACCTTACACAAATCTGACCCATGCAAGCCGCAGTCACTATTATCACTAAGGTTCCATGATCAGGTGGTATTTTGCAAATGTACAAACATATAGGTCTTAACTTATTTCCAAAAAAAAACAATGAGAGAAAAATTAGTTGTTTGTGCAAGTCACTTCCGCATTATGAAAGAAGAATTAGTTTTCTTCCACTTACACAAAATGCTTGACATGAAACCGCAGAGGTTGCTCGATGCATCTCACCGTGACCTCAGGCGTGCTCGTGCTGCTGCACTGAACATTGTCCCAACAAGCACTGGCGCAGCAAAGGCAGTATCCCTCGTCCTCCCACAATTGAAAGGAAAACTCAATGGTATCGCCCTCCGGGTCCCAACCCCAAATGTCTCAGTCGTTGATCTCGTCATAAACGTTGCAAAGAAGGGCCTTACAGCTGAGGATGTCAATGCAGCCTTCCGGAAGGCCGCCGATGGCCCACTTAAGGGCATTCTAGCAGTTTGTGATGTGCCACTCGTGTCAGTGGATTTCAGGTGCAGCGATGTCTCATCTACCATTGATTCGTCCCTCACAATGGTAATGGGAGATGATATGGTCAAGGTGGTCGCCTGGTATGACAATGAGTGGGGATACAGGTTAGATGTGTTTTTTTTTTTTTTTTTTTTTTTTTTTTTTTTTTTTTACTTTCTTTTAAGATAACCACCCTTACATCTTTGAGAAACCTTGTTTGAGGGTTAAGAACCTCACAAGACAGACATGGACCCAGTGGCAACCAACTAAATTAAGGTTCAAGAATAACATGACATGGCCAAGGAAATGATATAGGAATTTAGGAATAACAGAAGTTCTAATGAATTGTAAAGCCTTAAAAAACATGTCTTCAGCTAAACATAATTACACACTTCTTATGTGCAGCCAACGTGTGGTTGATTTGGCCCATTTAGTAGCTGCCAAGTGGCCAGGTACATCCACTAAAGGAAGTGGCGATCCTCTGGAAGATTACTGCCAGACAAACCCAGATACCGACGAGTGCAAAGTTTATGAAGCCTGAGTTTCTTTTTATGTTTGAGAATGTTTTCTTTCTGAAAACAAATTATTTGTTTGTTAAAAAAGGTCCATTTCTAATGGACAGAAAGATAAAACTTTTCTGTAAGTTTTGTAAACCGCGTTCTTAAGAACAGGTAGTTTATATTCCACTTTTTACTTGAAAAGTTTTCATTCACTTGGTTGAACTTTTTGAATCAGACAAGTTTCCAGTATTATACAAGATTATAAGTAATAACAATGTACTCCCAACTGTTTTGTTAGACAAAAATGCAATCTGACAAGAACCTATCTCACTACCGATGACCTGCATTCTTCAATTGTGATTTTTGGCCAAGCCATGACAGGTGTTAACATATTAAAATGATTCCGCCATATCAAAAGATCACCACAGCCTCCTACTCAAGTATCAAACTCGCAAAAGTGTGCAAGTTTAGTGTAAATACCAACATAGAGAAACTTTTCTGCTTTATTCAACCTTTTAACACCATTTAAGGAAAAAATCATGTAACTAAAATTATGATGTACACTTGTGCAAGTTGACAAAACCTTCACAAGCTGAGCACGGTTTGTGCTTCCTTGTGCCTCCAACTTAAAAGTATTTACACTAAACCCTTCACAAGCTAAACACTTATGCAAGGGTATAATGTAAATACAAATGTATAGATTGTTCAAAAAATACCAACATAGAAAAAAAAATCTGCTCTATTCAACCTTTAGCACCATTATCCAAGGAAACAATTATGTAACTAAAATTATGGTGTACACCTGTGCAAGTTCAAAAGCTAGACAAAACCTTCACAAGCTGAGCATAGTTTGTGCCTCTTTGTGCATCGACCTTACGATTGTCGTCACCTGTGTGACCTGCTCATCACTTGAACACGCTGCAAGAAGCACTTTGGCAGTACTTCCATCTGGGTAGCAACCTGCATCCACCATCTCCTCAAAAATATCCAAACACCTCTCATACAGCTTCTTCCTTGAATAAGCACCTATCCTAGAAGTCCACGTCACCACATCAGCTTTTAATCCTCTTTTACCAACTGATTCAAACAACTCTTCCATCTTATCAAAGAACCCAGCCCGGCCATACATGTTAATGAGTATGTTATAGGTGCTTATATCAGGTCGGTGCGGACCCTTTTCCATTAGGGTTAGCACTTCCTCCATCTTGTCAAACCGACCAGCTCTGCCATAGGCATTGAGCATGGAGTTTAGTGCAAAAGTGTCTGGTTTTAGGCCTGACTTGTGCATCTGGTTCATGATCGATTCACATTTTGGAATATTTCCCGACTTGGCATAGGCTGATAAAAGAAGCATGTGGGATTTCATGGTGGGCTCCATTCCCCGCTGTTTCAATTCTTCAAATGTAGCCTCAGCTTCTATTGGAAGAATACTTGAGATGAGATTGAAGTGTTGAAAGCTTGAATAAATTCTAGTCGGAGTTCTATTAAGGGGGTTTGGGAAGCAAAGATCACACAAGAACTCCAAATAATCTTAGGAAATTTTTAAGTTTACCTGCGTAAAGACCGGCTCTGCCAAATGCATCAACCAAGATGTTGTACGAGGCTCTGTCTGGTTCACATCCCATGTGTTGCATCAGAGAGAATATCTCGGTGGCCCCATATGGAAAACCTGCACGACTGGAACACACTTCGATCTTTGTAATAAAAGAAATTAGGATATCATTTAATAGGCACCAAAATGTGTTTCGTACTAAATAAAAGGATAACACCATATAATGCTAGTTGATCACCGGAATTTGTGTTCTCTGCATATAGTTTGACATTCCTGTATTTTTCATTGTAGGTCTCATTCAAGTTTTCATTTTTTTTATTTATACTCCTCTTTTTCCCTATTCCCACCAAGTTCTCTGCAGATGCATGACATACTGGTCATCACCGATAGAAGGAATTTTTTTAAAATAAAGTAAAAGGTGGAACCCAAAAGGGCTCGCTCAAAATTACAACCCCTAGATGGTATCATATTGCAGGACAGTATCAGTATTTTACCTATAAGCCTCCATGACAGCATTATACACATAGACATCGGGTTCAATCCCAGATTCTTGCAACTCTTCGAACACTTGTTCGGCCTTGTGGCAGAGGCCTGCCCGTGCAAAGGCATTGATTAATGCAGTGTAAGTGCAGATATTTGGTTTACTCTCCTCTGACTTCATCTCGTTGAAGATCCTTTGGGACATCTGTGGCTGGCTTGCCTGAGACAAGGACAAATAAAAAATAAATAAAATAAGCTGCAACAAAAGAAGGAGAGGATTATTAACAATGGATTAACTTGACAACATTTTTCAATTTAAACCAAAAATAGTAGAAAAAAAACTACAGACATTTTGCTAGCCTTATGGATTATTGCATATCAAACTTCATGCAATTTGATTGTCATTTGGTATTCCCTCAAAACCTTTATATCAAACTACAGACTATTGCAAATTTGAAGTCGTTTGATGATCGTCAAAACTTGCATCAAGTTTCATCATTTTCCATATGTATGATATACATGTAGCAAATGTCGGATTCCATAATTAGCAGTTTCTGAGGATTGTCAAAATTCTCAAGTTAGTTCATTGTCGCAGGATCCCAACCCATGAAATAAAATGAACAAAAAGCTGCATTAAATTATCAAATTCAGTACCTACTGCTCATTAACTTTGTTAACAATGAAAAGACGTAGCATTCTCTTGGATTTCATAAGAAACCTTATAAACAAAACTTAACAAACCTTCCCATAAAGATTAATCAGTAAGGTATATGTCTCTGCTGAAGGCTTGCACCGATCTTTTTTCATTCTCTGAAATATCTCCACTGCCTTGTGAGTTTGTCTCCCTTTCAATAGCCCATTAATGTATGCATTATACACAACCACACCTAACCAAATCAGATGCTTCTTAGTAATAAGGCCATAAGAACTGTATGTCGAAAAAGAAAACCTGGCTCAAGGATAAGCTTTACCAAGTAACAAGTACCATAATAATATTACAGCTACTTCTAATGTCAGTTATACAACATTTCCAGAAAAAAATGGTTGCATTTGGAAGAACGATAATTATAACTGGTTTTTATGGCTTAGGGTTTATGTTTTACCATCTAAATTACAATGGTAAGCAAAGATACATACTATTTCCACAATTATCAGGGTTTAAATATGGAGAGAGAGAGAGAAGTATTTACTTGGAGAGATCCCATTTTGGCGCATCTCAGATAAAACAGCCTCAGCCTTGTGTATCAGCCCAGATGCACAATAAGCTTTTATAAGAAGAGCATAAGTATCTTCAGTTGGCACACAGCGTGCCTCTAAGAGATGTGAATAGATCAATTCTGCCTTTTTTAATTGTGATTTCTGGCCGTAGGCATCTATAAGCAAGTTGTAGCATATGACATCAGCCTTGAATGAACTCTTATAAATAATCCACTCACACACCTAATAACAAAAAACATTTAAATTAATTTAGAAGAACTTACGGAGTACTTTAGAAACTACAAGTAAATGACAAAGCATATGGAATAATTGTAATTCCATATACAAAACATGCAAATCAACAGAACATTTTTTTACACCTCTGATGCTTATTACCTTTAAAAGTTTTTCTTTGCTTTGCCTTAAGTTCGCTTCTGTTTAAATGCACAGACAAATGTGTTTAATTCCAGGCACAATTTCAAAAACAGAACTTTTGAGGTGAAGCTCTACAATTCATGGCCAATTGAGACTAATTGAGCTACAGGGACTCAATTAAAGAGTGTCGTTCAGCAAAAATTAAACACTCAACAAAGCTTACTGATATAACAGGACCCCACTGCTTGTTAATTCGAAGCTGAACTGCTACATTTATGAGGTCATCCCACAAACCATGTGTCGGGGGCAGATTGTCAAAACATTTACAAATTTTAGCACTGTCTGATTCAAATTGAACAAATTCAAGAATGTTCTGTGCAATAGGGCTCAGAACTGGAAAGATCCCATCCACAAACCCCGATCCATATTTCCATCCACGCCCCCTTAATGAGCCACCTGTGCAAAGAGATTGCCAAACAGATAAGAGATTAACGAATTATGCTGAAAAGCACCCCAACTGGAATGTGATAATTTTCTTCAGATTGATTTCCTTCATATATCTCTACACTGTGTGGGACAGGCTTGGTACATTGCCATGTTGATACCAGTCATGGCTAGCATGCTATTTGTATCATTTACGATCAATATTAGGGTCTTACCAAACAAACTTCTGATAGAATGAGCAGTTAGAAAAAGTGTATTATTATTTTTACCCCTTTTCCTAGACAGTTTTTTACGGTCATAGGCTCTCCATTTCCCTCTTTTGTCAAAATAAACTCCATCCTGATGCCTTTTCTCAATCTGCACGGATGAATTCTTACTGCCCTCCTTTAAAGAAGCTTTAACAACAAATCTGTTCCTTGATTTTGCAACAGGAGCACACAGGGATGCCTCAATTCTTAACCTGTAAATTAGACCATTAAAAATTATCTAAAGAGATAAGTTATGTAAGAATTGTATGGAGAACTGCTTTGGAATTATTAAGAGAAATGCTCTGAACCATTATTTTGGGATACTGCTAATAAATGCAATCTTTTGCTTGAGATAATATTTGAGCCTTGACTTTGATAAATACACTTTTTTTGTGAGGCTTTCCAACAAACACCTGCAGTACCTATGTAAGAGAAAGCCAAGGTACTGCAATATTCTTCTTTTCTCTTTCTACAATTAGTGATTTACAAGAAGATATGCTACATTGTTTGAGCAGGACTACCATAACAGGAGCTAATTCCTATTAAAGCTAAAAATCTCCAAATTAAGAATAGTTTGAAATGCTGCTACAAAAAAATTAGGACAGAAACAAAGCATGAGCAATACAGAAAAAAAAATCATGTAAAGAACTGAAATGCCCGTTGCGCCGGAGGAATATAACGAATTGGACTTGGAAAAGTGATTCAATAAATGCAATCAAATTCAGAAAGAAGAAGACGAGGAGTTGGGAAGCTTTACATCGGCAGCAAGAAATGTTGTTTACCACAATGTTCTTTAGGAGGGCTCGGAGAGCGAGAGACAGACCAATCTCTCAGCAGGAGTCGAAATATCTTCTCGCGCGAATAGCTATTAGCTCGTCGCGCTCCAAACCCTCGAACGAACCCGATCCGACCTGCAACCAATTGGGAAAATCGGGTCCAGTTAGAGGTGTTTATCGGTTTGGTTCGGTTCAAACCGAATAAAAATAGTTAAATTAGAGTTTTATTCGGTTTTTGAAAATTTAGAATCAAACCAACTGAATTACGCCGCTGAACTGAACAAAACCCCGACATTTTTATTAATATCCAAAGTTAATTACAAATTAATAAATATACCTAAAGTTGGGAATTTATAAAGAGTGAGGCTATGGTACTTCGGCTAGTGTACTATGGCTAGTGTACTACGGCTCAATATGGTACTTTTTAAAATCCTAACGGTCGATCCGACCGTTCAATATGATATCCATATGAATATATACTTGCAAACTAAATTTATATTTTTTCAAATTTTTTTACTATTTTTTTAGATAGGTAGAGTTTTGATGGTCCAAAATTTGTATAAAACACTGAAAATTCTACCTATCTAAAAAAATAGTAAAAAAATTCGAAAAAATATAAAATTTAGTTTGCAAGTACATATTCATATGGATATCACATTGAACGGTCGGATCAACCGTTAGGATTTTAAAAAGTATCATATTGAGCCGTAGTACACTAGCCATAGTACACTAGCCGAAGTACCATAGCCTCACTCATTTATAAAAATATCCATACCAGTCATTTTCTAGCCGGTTTTAATTTTTTCGGTATTGGTCAGAAAATGACCTGTACTAAATTTTTTTTTTTAGAGACATTATGAATCAATAGCAATATGCTGAAATCTAACACTAAAATTCGAATTTGTTTTTTAAATATTTGTTAGATAATTTTTTATTGATATATAATTAGCATATTTATACTAAAATACGCTAAATTACTTGAAATTATGTTAAATTACGCTTAATTACACAAAATTACGCTAAATGACGCTAAATTATGTTAAATTATGCTAAAATATGGTAAATTACGCTAAATTACATATGAATAGGGATGATCTTCACTAAGAAGACGAAAAATGACGATGAAAGTTCAAACAGCCATAAAACGGCGCTCGAGTGTCTGATTTTAGCAAATGACTACTTTTCAGAAAGCTTGCGAAAATACGCATACATCAGTGCTCTCTTTGCTGGAATTTGAAATTCATAATTGCCAAAAACACAAAGGGAAGAGCCTCAAAACTTGAGTTGAAATTTCCGATTAAGATCTTCATTTCTATTATTCAATCTACGTAGCTCAATAAATTAGTTATATAATGAACTTGTAGAATAGAAATTTTTATTATTTTTGAAATTTTTTACTATTTTTTATGATTTATGAAAGATGGCACAAAATCGGCCTAATTTAGCGTAATTTACCGTATTTTAGCATAATTTAACATAATTATTGTAATTTAGCGTAATTTTGTGTAATTCAGTAATTTAACATAATTTCAAGTAATTTAGCATATTTTAGTATAAATATGCTAATTATATATAAAAATAATAATCTAACAAATATTTAAAAAAAATTGAATTTTTAGTGTTAGATTTCAGCATATTGCTATTGATTCATAGTGTCTCTAAAAAAAAAATTGGTACCGACCAGCTGGTCAGTACAAAAAAAAAATTAAAACCGGCCAGAAAATGACCAGTATCGATATTTTTATAAATTCCCAACAACTTTGGGTATATTTATTAATTTGTAATTAACTTTGGATATTAATAAAAATCATGGAACAAAACCGAACCAAAACAAATTTGGGTATAAACTGAAATAACCAAATAAACGAAGAAGGATAGAAGGAAAAATCAAGAGAGAGAAAATTAACAGATCGAGAGGAGAGAAAAGAGAAAAGGGAAGAGAAAGAGGAAGAGAGAAAGAGAGAGTAGAAAAAGAGAAAGAAAGACAACGGAGTTATGAAAAAAAATAGAGACGGAAGAGAAATAAAGACAGCAGAAGGAGAGAGAGGGAGAGCGTGAGAGAGTGTAACATTAAATCGAATCGGTCCGAGAGAGCTAATTAAAAAACTTTAAGTTCGATCGGTTCGATTCAATCAAATTTCTCAAAATCAAACTAATTAAGAAAAATCAAAATAAATCAAAAATTGAACCGATCCGGTCCATTTAAACCGAACCAATTAGTCCAAAGTTTTTCAGTTCAGTTAAAAATCAAATCAACCGAACGGTCTCCAGATTCAAATTGAATTATAATTTACCTTTATTTCAGATTCCAAAACATTCATGAAGAGATACAACTGTATTGCCAAAATGCCTAAGGACAGTACCAAGCTTGACATACTGTTGCCATGGGTTCTTACAGTGTCTTGAGTGCCACAGCTCCCAGCTCGCAAACAGTGCTTAATTTGTTCCAAAATAAGAACTCGCATCCTCTGAGATATCTCAACTTTTGCGTGTTATTTTGGAAAATCTCAACCGTTCATATACATTCTGCACGAATCTCAAATCACAAATAATATTGGTTCCCCGCACTATCCCCGAATAGGCATCGGACACGTCGGTCACGCAAAAGTTGAGATACCTGATAGGATACGCACTCCCAAAATAATAGGATGGAAATGTTAAGTTGTCATTACTAGTGATACTTTTGAGAAAATCAAATCATATAAAATAAGAACTTACAAGGTTCTCATTGCTTAATTTTGAGTGAAGTTATGAAGTGGGGGCTAAAGGGAGGTATAAATTTTGTTTTTAAACAAACTATACAGATCACTCAGATCTTTTTTTTTTGGTATTCGTGACATAACAAAATCAGGAAGAAGCTTAATTATTATAAATGTTTGGTAATTTATTGAGTTGAATTAGTATTATTATTCTTCTCAGTTTATTTTTGTTCTTAATAATTTTGTGCAATAAAATAATAATAGGTATTAATCATTGGGATTAAACAAGGTATATGGTACATGAACTGGTATCGGAAGTGATATGGGAAGTAATATGAAAGGAAATAAAAATACATATTTAGATTATCGTTATCATGTGCACTTATGCATGGACTGTTTCTGGTATCAAAGTCAATTTAAGTAAAACTGGATTTTATGCTATCAACACAGATATAGGACCAACATTAGCTCATATATTTTGATGCAAAATTGCTCAGTTTCCTATAAGTATCTAGGTTTGCCTTTACACGATAAAAAACTGATTTGCCAAAATTGGAGATTCTTAGTAGAAAAAACTTTCAAATTAGAAAGGTCAATTATTATCCTCTGGTGGGAGACATACACTCATCAATGCTATACTTTCATCAACACCTTTATATGTATTGTCTTTATTTCGAGTACCTGATACATTTATCAAAGATATTGATAGGATTAGATGTCGTTTCTTTTGGCAAGGTAATGATAAAAAGAAAGAAAGAAATATGCACTTCTTAATTGGGAAACAATATGCTTAGCAAAAAAATATGGGGCCTTGGTATATTAGAATTAAGAACTATAAATTCAACTTTGCTAGCCAAGTGGTGGTGGAAGTTTAAAGACCCCACTTTTCATAGTACATAGAAAACCTTAATCAACCATCTATATTACAGATCCATTAGATCACCTGAAGTGTCGTCGTTTTGGTCTAATATCATGCAATTAACTACTTTAGGTCAGTGCAGTATAAGATATAATTCTGGTCATCTTTCTCGGGTTCGATTTTGAGAAGACCTATAGAATGGGGAATGCACACTTGCCACAAAGTTCTCTGAAATATATGAACTTTGCACTAATCCTCATTTATTACTCTCTGATGTAGTTAATACATAGTGTCAGTGTGTTAGGTTTAGAAGAAGCCTTACTGGAATTGATCTACAAGATTGGGGGCATATCCTACATTTATTTAGCACAATTTCATTTACGCATACCCATGACAAAATAGCTTGGAAATGGGACAATTCAGGGAAATTTTTCAGTCTACTCTCTTTATAATTTCTTAAGTTTTGGGGGCATCAAGGTTGTTCATCCCATGACCTGGTGGCATACTCCTCTTCCACACAAGATCAAAATCTTTATGTGGCTGACATGTAAAAAACGAATTCTAACTAAAGACAATTTACTTAGAAAAGGAAGGGTAATTCTACATGCCAATTTTGTGATCAATTAGAAACAGTGTCAATTAGCTCAGCAAGTTTGGTTTTGGATGGGTAATAGTCGATTTTATTTAAACATTGGAAGTTTATCAAAGATATTATGATTTTTGCTAATACTCTTTCTTTATACCACAAGCAAGCTTTTTTTTATTTTCAGTGGCATATGCTGGACTATGTGGAAACATCGTAATGACCTTTATTTCCAACAAGTTAAGGTTAAAACTGGCTGACAACTTATATTTCTCACTATATCTCTAATTGAATATGTATAGGTAGCTCAAGGATGCAGAAAAAGATAAAGGATGCCACTTGGAACTGGCTTCCAACTGCAAAGGCTATCGAAGAAATACCCATCAGGGTTTGGTTGCCAAGGGATGATTAGTTGGTGATTTACCAAGATGGGGAGCCTCCTACACCCCCCTCAGCCTCCCCCTCCCTCTCATCAGCTTGAAGAAGAGACCTCGGATCATAACTATAGGGTCTTTTCTGTTTTGTTATACCAACTAGTCATGAGCTATATGTAGCTCCTTTTTTTAACTTGGTTATGCATATGACATACCAACTTTTATGTGTTGGTTTGTGTTTTTTGGAGTAGTTGTCTAAACATGTGGTTGTCTTGTAAGTTAACAATGTTTCTTAATAAAACAGGACTTCGTCCTTTTTAACTAAAAAAAAAATGTGCAGTTCATGGTAAAAGGGAGATATCAAATATACAAAAATTGTTTTTGTGTGTAGTAATTAAAAACTATTTGCACGGGTAAGTCCATGCAAATAATCAATCTTGACATTTCAGATTATTAACATGAGCATAGTGGCCGAGTATTAACATGAACCTCTAGCATAAAATAATATAAAAAACATCAATAAAACAATTACATGGGTCAGCCCTGTCAACAATATGTCGTACAACTTTATACTTATTTGCATGGGCATAGGATCAAGTATTTGCATGTACCTTTAAATATACTATCTAGCTTGTTTGGCGGGAGGTGGCTCTCCCAATATTATTTACATGGACTGATAGGAGACAATTGCATGGATAAGCAACACGCATTTACGTGGGTTATATTTTGAATGAGACATAAAAAAGGTTTACGAAATCATAAATGCAAATTTTTTTTGCATGGACCATTAACAACCATGCAACTAATTGGTGCTATCCTTGCTAAAAACTCAAATTCTTGTAGTGAATGACAAAAATCGAGACACGAAGACAAATCTTCTGGAATAAAGAGCTATGTTAGATTATGACATGGGCATCATCTTGCAAAAAAATCGTCCATGTCATTAATAATATCATTAATAATACTTGCCATGGCCACCGCTATCTAGTGTAGACTGTAAAGGCGTTAGTTCTCCTACAGGAGAATAGGAGCTCGATTATGTAGAGGGGTAGGATTGAGATATGGAGTGTTGTGTGTGCGCGCGTGCCTACGGGCTGTTCTAAAAAAGAAAAAAAATACTTGCTATGTAAACAATTTATTACTGAGCACATGATAATATCTTAAAATTAATGTAGTATTTTTCTTATTGTATAAACTACAAATTAATTTTACGTTAACGAGCTTTTTTTTTTAAATGTGACATTTATTATCATTTTAGCTCAAGCATTGAACTTGAAGGTACAACATCTCACCTCATTATTAGTTTGTTTTGTAGTCGAGTAACGGCACCATATTCTATTTGAAGTTTTATTCTCTCATATGCCCAAGGGGATGAGGTTGTCCAAAACTGAGTCACTTGAAGAATTCACACCCAACCGAAATTTATGAGACATCTTAACAAGAAGAAGACAGTTTAAAAACCGTGCTAATTTGTAACGGACGGTTTAGATTTAACATGAGAAGTTTAAGTACGAATTCGTATCACCCAAGTACCTGAGGTGTAAGTGTTAAATTCAAACTGTTCTTTTAACTTGATACAAATTTCAAAGCAACTCCCTACGGTCTCAATAGGCACTAGATTAAGTTGACCCGGCTGAAATTAATCAGGATCATCCGTTTTTCAACTTGGACCTCAGGTAATTGGGAGGATACGAACTCTTGAAAGTACATGTGTTGATCCGAACTCATAACATACCTACCTGTATTATTTTTGTTGATTAAATATTTCTTTTCAGTCGGACAGCTTTCATCATCATTATTATTAATTCTCATGATTAATTATTTAAATCAATTAAATCCTTAAATTGTTTAACTAACTCGTAATTTCGTCAAACAGACGAGCATATATAACCGATGATCATTGATTAAGTATTTAATAAGACATCTCAAAATAAAGCGGTGGCAGTTTCGATGGCCAATTGTTACCGTACCCGCGCGACACCTGGCAAATAAAAATCATGCTCATAAAGAGGTTCAATTAGTCAATCTTGCATGGGTCAACTTATTTATTCATTCGCTATTTCGCTTTGTCGAAATTTTGAAATTGCTATATATAGCGAGTCTCGTTACCTCCTGCCCTTCTCTAAATTTAAAATGTGATCAATAACAACTAACATAAATGATAACAATAATAACACCACATAAACCATCTCAAAAAGACAAAAAATAACACCACATAAGCGAGCGTAGTGGGCCCCACTTTCCACGGACAGTCTCCCCCCTTCTCGGATCTGACGGTCTATTTACATCAAGATTCGTGCTATTTCCATCAAAAATTCTCCCTGTAAATCGGGTTGGTTTTCAATCATTAACTAACACATAACCTTCTTTTTATAGCCTGTTTGTCTAACAAAACAAACATAAATTCAAAAGGAAAAAAAAGAAAAAGAAAAAGAACTCATAGTAATCAATCCTCCTCTATAATTAATTCCCCTCCTTCTACCAACTAAAAGTTTTGTCGAGTGGGATAAAAAAATTAGAAAGCGAAAGGGCAGGAGGAAAAAGGAAAGAAAAGGAAACTGTTTTTCTTTCGATCTTCCCATAATAACTTTTCCCAATGGAAATGGGCACCAAGCCTCCAACCGTGAAAGAGATCGCATCGTCTCCCCCTTCAATTTTCACAATCGGCCCTCCCATCGCATCCGGTGGCGTATGCATCCCTCGAATTCCAAGTTTCGTTCAGCAATGCAGAAAACCTGTCAGGGAAGGCGGTGATGGCGACAATGCTGGGAACTCTTGCCACGTCACCACCGGCGTAGATAGCGGGAACCCACCAGCAGACAAGGCGAGGGTGCTCGCCAAGCCGCCACGTCTCCCGTCCATCCCTAGCCACGCAGACATCCGATTCGCCTCGTCGACTGATCTTGTAAGCGTGCCTTTTTCAAGTGAATGATTGATATGATAAAGCTGATCTCGAATATGGCATGGAATGTCTGAACTGGTTTAGACTCCTGGTAATAGGTTGCAATTCCAACCCCAAAATTGTTAAGTCTAATTAGCCATGATTGGTTCCTTTCTGATTAATAATAAAAAAATCCGTGCGAATTGGTGTAACTATTTCTTTTCAAATCGGAACTGCTATTCTTATCTAGCAGACAGACAAACATGTCATGTACAAAAGTGGCCTTTGCAGCAATAATAACTCGGGGAAAGGGAATCTTTTGTTCCCTTAGGCTGTGCTCCATATAGGGTTAGCGGAGGGGAGGGTGAATAGATTGTTAACTTTCACCTGCTCCACAATTCAATTTTGGAAGGAAGGGAAGACACAGCAGGTGAATAATTCACCCTGCGGAAGCCAAAATCGTCATCCCCAATTTGGGGTGTAGGCCCTTTCCCTCCCCTCCCCTCCCCTCACCTCCCTTCCCCTCCCTCTCTAATACAATTATTGGAGCACAGCCTTAGGTCACGTCAAAGAATTATTATGCTAAATCTAATGACCAAAAAGTTCTGGCTATTTAGTTCATATTTCTATCAGTGCATCAAAATTGAATGAACAAATAGAACCATAACAATTGCAATATATTTGTGTGTGTATATAGAACCAGAAATAATGTTGACTGAAATGCTTTCACTTTGAGTTCTGGAGTTACTGTTATAATTACCAATGAAAGATTATCAGGTCAAAAGTAAAAAAAAAAAGGACAGAACTTTCTCATAATTTCAGACTAAAAGATATATTCCGAAAAAAGATCCTTAGGGCTGTCCTTTAAATTAAAAAACTACAATTTTTATTTTAATTTATGGTTTTGCTTAATTTGCAGGATTTAGATTTTGGAAAGATGGGTTTGATGTCTCCAACTGAACCCCAGGTTGGGTACATGCCAATTTTTCGATCGGGCAGCTGGTCTGAGAAGGGCACAAAATCATACATGGAAGACGAACATGTATGCATTGATAATCTAGTTGAGCACCTCAGTGCGCCACCTAGCTTCCCTGCACCTGGTGCCTTTTATGGGGTGAGTCGTTGCAATGTTTTTGCATAACCTGTCATTTTGTAGGCGGAAATTTTTCAATGCTGAAATGAACAAATATGGCTGAAACAAACTGCATATGAACTATATTTGTTAGTTTATTATAATTTTTTTTAATAGTAACTATGTTAGTTATTGAGGTGCGAGTTCAGCGATGTCAGGTCAGAGGATGGAGATGTCACTTTGGTCAGACAAGTAGTGCCCAGGAAGGACACTCTTTGATATTTGGGGTCGATGCTACAGAGTGATGGCGAGATTGATGAAGATGTTAGTCATAGGATACGAGCGAGGTGGGTGAAATGGCGACAATCATCTTGCATCCTATGTGACAGAAAAGTCCCACAAAAACTCAAAGACAAGTTCTACATGATAGCGATCAAGCTTGCGATATTGTATGGTGCAGAATGTTGGGCAACTAAAAGACAACATGTCCAGAAGATAAGTGTAGCATAGATGCGTATGTTGCGGTGGATCTGTGGTCGTAGAAGACGGGACTGAATCATAAACGATGATATACGTGACAGACTTGGAGTAGCACCGATTGAAGAGAAGCTCATCTAACACTGCTTGAGATGATTTGGGCATCTTCAACGGAGACCTCCCGAGGCACTGGTGTGTACTGGAATCATAAGCCGTATCGAAAGCACAAGGAGGGGCAGAGGTGGGCCAAGATTGACATGGGAGAAAGCATTAAAAAGGGACTTGAAGGAATGGAATGTATCCAAAGAGTTGGCTTTGGATAGGAGCGCGTGGAGGTTAGCGATTCACATACCAGAACCATGATCTAGGAAATATTGTTTAAGGGTAGTTTTATAGGTTTTAGGTTATAGGGCTGGTGATTCGGAGTCAAGGACGTAGGGCTTAGGACTTCGGCCCCTACGATTCTATAGTGTAGGCATAATATAGTTAGTATTATTATTAGTATTACTTTTATTATTGGTACCATTATTACTATTAGTATTACTACTATTATTATTTTTAATATTATTTTATTACTATCTACTTTGACTTTGTGACTCCGGTTGGGTTTCATTTCTAGCCTAACCCAACTTGTTTGGACTAAAGGCTTGGTTGTTGTTGGTAACCATGTTAGTTATTGGTCCAATATTAAAACTAATTATTGCAACCCGGTCAAATGGGGAACTCTATATAACAGTAATCAAGTGGGAAAAGGGTAGAGTTATGGTGTATATTTCTTTCACTTAAACGGGACAGCAAGTTACTTTACTAGATAGCAATACAGCCATACAAACAGTTTTGTCTTTATTTGACTCCAAGATTATTACTTTACTTTTACATATTGAAAACCTGTACATAACATGACTGATGAAGCATGGCTAGTTTCCTTGCCTTTCTCCCCATGGACTAATGCGGTGTCTTACAGGTGTTTGATGGCCACTGTGGCAATGATGCTGCCCGTTTTGTGAAGAGCAATCTACTCAAATTTATCATAGAAGATAATCATTTCCCAAATAGCATGCACAAAGCGATGAGAAGTGCATTTATGAAGGCTGATCATGCACTTGCTGATTCCAAATCTCTGGACCGCAACTCAGGGACCACTGTCCTGACGGCACTGATTTTTGAAAAGTTAGCTTCTACTCATTGCTTGAGCTTTTTACAACTTTTATATTGTCCGGCAATTTTTACATAAAATGTTGTATTTTATCAAGTATCAATGTGAAATCCAACTAGGGAACCTTTAAAGGCAAAATAATGGCTGAACCTGTTTGCTTTTGTCTAGTGGAATCATAAATTTTAAATAAAAAGTAATATACACTACTACAAAGAAGTTCATAACAGAAAGAATGCCAAAGAGCCAATAGCTAACTTGATACTGGGTATGACAAAACATCACATTTGTACTAATATCTCTCATAAAATCAGAACTCTGCTGATCGCCAACTTGGGAGACTGTCGAGCTGTGCTGAGTAAACGGGGTAAGGCTGTTGATATGACAAAGGACCACAAACCCACTTGCAAGTTTGAGAAGGTTAGAATAGAGAAGCTTGGCGGTACCATATTTGATGGGTACCTCAATGGACAACTGTCAGTCTCCAGAGCACTTGGAGACTGGCACATGAAGGGTGCCAAGGGCTCAGTCTGCCCCCTCAGCGGTGAACCTGAGTTGCATGAATCTTCACTTACACAGGAAGACGAGTTCCTGGTAATGGCTTGTGATGGATTGTGGGATGTGATGAGTAGCCAGTGTGCAATTACTATGGTGAGAAAGTCGCTGTTGAATCATAATGATCCTGAGTTGTGCTCGAGGGAGCTGGTTAAGGAGGCTCTCGAGAGGAATAGCTGTGATAATTTAACAGTTTTGGTTATTTGCTTCTCACTGGACCCACCTCCTCGGATCGAGGTGCCTAGGTGGAAAGTGAGAAAATGTATTTCGATGGAGGGGGTGAGTACTGTCCAAGGAGCTATGGATGCTGATCGACGATAGAGGTCATTATAATGATTTTCTCTTTCTCTTTTGTTATTACATTTCTTTTTTCGTCGCAGGAAATAACTGCACAGTTTATCTGAGGTTTTGTTGTGTTCTAGGCATTTTTTCGGCCGAAATTGTAGGCGGCTATGTCCAATTTTGATGTGTTTGAATGTTTAATCGATTATTGTATAGATTGAGAGGTTTAGGATCTACTGATTAGTATTTTTTTTTTTACTAATGACATGATATTGGCAAAAGGCCTAATTTTCATGCTGTTCTTTCCTTTTCCTAAATATCTTGTTGAACCATAGTTGAAGAGTAATTTATGAATTTTTCATGTCCGAATATAATGTTACTAATTGAAGGATTACATTGTCTTTTACTTTTTCATGCTTTTACATTTTAAATTCTTAATAACAGAATCATACAATGTAAATAAAACATATAACTGACGGATATGATATATATTACTTCTTCTACATGTATAAATATACTTACAACATTTTCGATTTATTTTGATAGGAATCAATGTTCAAGAATTGTCCACATCAATGATTTTGTATGAGTTTTTTTTTATACTAATTATAACAAAATTAAGTGTTATATTTTTTATATGTGCGCAGAATAAATAATATTAGATTAATTTCATAATTTTGTTTTGATATTTCAATTTAACATATAATATTATTAGTTCTAAAAGATGGGCAATAAAAATGGAGGATTTTGACCTTCACCGAACAAAGATTATTGTAATTTATAGAATAATTTTACTTCTCGTCAACAAAATTTACTTCCAAATTATATATGCTAGTGCATCAAGTTACCAAACCTCAAGTAGCTGCTAGTGCATTAATTTTTTTCTCCTCCCTCTTTTTCTCCTCCTTTATGCTAGTTTTTTTTTTTTTTCAATTCCATGGCAGTAGTTGCCAGGATCATTGCAATTGCAATGTGAAACACCTCACATACCGTATAGAGAAATTTAAATACAGCAATAAATCAAAACAAAAGGCAATAAAAAACAACGCTACAGTAACTGCATCCCAGTGAAAGAGATGCATCCTTAACAATAACTGCACCATAGCTTGAACTCACAGACAATTCTCTCTACCAGCAGGTCTGCAGGTAGCGGCTTTCCTCTTAAAACCCGTTCATTTCGTTGTTTCCAGATTGCCCAAGT
Source organism: Carex kokanica (assembly GCA_025461125.1). Lineage (NCBI taxonomy): Eukaryota > Viridiplantae > Streptophyta > Magnoliopsida > Poales > Cyperaceae > Carex > Carex kokanica. Next base: position 202,569 of record JAJGRX010000431.1, read on the forward strand.
CGCGCAAATGAACCAAGAAATCCACAACTTCTCTGTACATCTTGTTGATAGAGACTGAGTAGATGAGATCCATATTTGTTGTATGGTTGCTTCTCTTTTTATTAGATTGAAACCTAGTCTTGAAGATAGAATCCTCCACACCTGCATTGCATACGGACACGTAAACGAATAGATGTCATGTTGTTTCTAAGGTGCCCGATGAACACATGACGCACCCTAATTGACATGGTATGTGTCTTTGCAACAACATATCCATAGTTAGGATTTTTCCTTTCAAAATCATGAACACGAAGATTTTCGCTGTGTTAGGACATTTAGCAGCCCACAACTTGTTAAACCTCCACTTAATCTTACCCGCTGACATGAGAATGGAGTATGCTGATTTTGAAGAGTATTCACCAGATTTGTCCCAACGCCAAATGAGTGTATCATCAAGATAATTCTATTGAAACCTCACTGACTTGGTTCGGACTTCGGAATGATATCTTCTAATCTAGGTAGGGCTTGTGACAATGACATATTCGGTTGCAACGGCCTAGGCAAACCATCTCAACGGTACATCTTGCCACGTGTCAAACCAGAAAGAGATTAAGGTTCCATCACCAATATTCCACGGCCTGCTAATGAGCGGGTTTCAGTCCATAACCAGTCCGTATCGAAACTTGAATGATAAATGTCCAGTCCATAACCGGCCCAAACTTGAGGAGCTTTTGACCATGTTCGGTCCATCCAATTCAAATCATTACAAATCCCAGTTCAAACTGGCTCTATTTGGACAAAAATATATGGACAACCAACGGGCTTGTGTGGACAACATATATGGACAATTAACTGGTTTGATTGATACACTGACTATATGAATGATGAAATGGTTCAAATTGTGTAAAGCATACGGGGTTAACTGATCTTAGACCTTCAAACAGAACCATCTCATATTAAAAAATATATATATTTAATACACGAGAAATTTTGAAATTTTGAAAACACACTAATTAACTAACCCCGTTTGTCATCCCCAAAAACCATATCATACTCACTGAACACCTCACTTTGTACCGAAAGAGCAATTTAATACTGTGGGCCTCCCTGTCACTGGCAAAACAGCAAACACTATTCTGATCTCAAACAAAACTCAAACAAACACACAAAAATTTAACCAAATAATAATAAAAGAAAACCAAGAGCCATGAGAGAACTTCCAACCACTTCTCCTTCCCCTTCCCCTTCTCCTCTGCCCTTCTCTTCACCTTCATATGCAACCATTGACCTCAGCCCACCACTAATTGCCATGGTGGTTGTGGTCGGCACGGCCTTTCTCATAGTCTTATATGCACGTGTCATCTCCCAGCTCTTTCGCTGACTCTACTGCCGCTTTCGTCGATGGTTTCGTCACAACCCTACTGGCGCTACAACCATCTCCTTCGGCACCGGCGCGACCGCGCGAGTGAGATAGAGAGGCGGACTAAGAGCCAGAGATTGATTGAGTTGCTCAAACGGGCTTGTCCAGTGGACAAATCAATGGACAATCAATGGACAAGTTTATGGACAGGAAATAACTGCTCAATGGGCTTTTAAGTAATCGATCAGATCTGATTTGGATGTAAAAATTAATTTGAACATGGACCGAACTTTGGACTCTGTTCAGATCACAACTCGTCCAGCATCAATTAATTATCTGCTCGGCCCGTTTGTCCGCGGGCTTTTCTATCCATTTAGCACCCCTTTATTTCCACCTTGTACTCCAATGAAACAGTCCCTTTAGATTGAGTAATTGAGACCAAAAGAAGGAACCACTTGTAAGCCACACAATTAGCTTACTCCCTTGGTTTACATGACCCCTCAACCTTGTAGCCCAAAACCGCTATAGTGAATTATATTTTTTATGAAGGTGTCACCACCATCTCAATAAAAACGAGATATTCTGAATCTCCAAGTCTCATATGCCCATACCCCCACCCCCTCCCATTCTTTCGGCATGCACGCCGCTTCTCAATTAATCAAGGAAATGCCTCTCCCATCATTTTCATTTTTTCCCCACAAAAACAACCGACGCACCTTATCCATTCTTTTTATAGTCCACTTTGGAATACGGAAACAATTCATATAGTAAATCGGTATTGATGAAATAACCGAATTTACTAATTGAAGTCAACCACCCCTCGAGAGCAATTTCCCTCACCAACCTTGTAATCTTCTTTTGAATTTCTCTATGAGAGGCATGAACAGCTGCTGTGTGGGCTTTTTTGTTGTCAGTGGCATGCCAAGGTGTGTAATCGGCAAGTCTTCTTGCTAGCATTGATTGACAAACCTTATCCCTTGTCACTGCAAATTGAACTGCACAAAAGAACTTTTAGAAAAATTAATTTGCAAACCTGATACCTTGGAAAAAAGTCTCAAGATTTGTTTTGGTGTTACAATAGTAGCTCTGTCTGCATTTGCCACCAATGCCGTGTCATTCACATACTGCAGTGCCAAGATAGACTCTGGTATTTTCAATGAGATCAGATGAGTGAGTCGAGTTTGCCACCTTTAACATTTGTTGGAACACATCAACCGCCAAAAGAAAAAGCATAGAAGATAGATGATCTCCTTGGCGAAGGCCCTGTCGGTGATAGTTCACCGTTAATCACCACCCTTGATGAGGCCGGAAACAATAAGTCTCTTACCCATCTGACTCATCTACTCGGAAATCCGATCATGATATTCAAAATAAAATCTCAATTAACTGAATCAAAAACTTTTGAGAAATCTTTCTTTACCAATAGAGAAGGATTTTTTATCTCATTAATGTGACTTAGAATATCTCTAGTTGCAATAAAATTTTCGGCAATGTACCGACCTCAAATGAGTTCATTTCGTTTGATAAATAGATATTAAATCCGGCAATTCTGTAGACAATTACATCTCAAAGCCATCAATTTGAACAGTAATTTTGGAATTAAATTTATAACACTTATGGATCTGAAATCTTTGACCGTTATTGGCACCTCCTCCTTTGAAATCATGATAATGTTTGCACAGTTCATTTCTGATAAATCAAGGTCATGATTATAGAAACAATTTACCATGTACATTACCTCACTTTTGAGCTCATGCCAAATTTTTTGAAGAAATTCATTTGGCAATCCATCCGGACCGAACGACTTGTTCCTAGCCAAATGTCTTACTGCCCTTTCCACTTCATGTTCTGTGAACTCGGCTTGAAGATGAGACATGTCTTTTGTACTCGGGTACAGGGCTTGAGGTTCAAACTCTAGCACCTGTTTACTAGAGCCTAAAATAGCCTTCATGTGATCCAAAAAAGCTGCTTTAATCTCCTTGTCATTTGTAATGCTAGTACCATCCTGCTCGATTGACAGAACCGCATTCCTGAATGTTCTTGATGAAGCAAATGCATGGAAAAATCTTGTATTTTTATCGCCATTTATTAGCCAGTGGCATTTGGCCCTTTGCTTCCATCGTACCTCACTCGCAATTGCTCAATCATAGGCCCGCTGACGCACTTTTTGTCTCAAGTTAAATTCCCTCGAATCTAGCCTCCTTTTTTCTTCTATTCGGTCAAAAAAGGAAATGACCTCTTTGCAATATTTTAATTGAGCATCCATTTTTCCAAGGTGAATTTTATGCCCCCCCCATGATAATTTTGAGCCGATCAGTTTTATCAAGAAAAGTACCTGTTGACTGTGCCAAATCCACTCGGCCAGGTTGACCCCACAACTCCAACACCTCATTTTTAATCTCAGGTGCTCTCAACCAAATAAGTTCCATTTGTTTTTGCTTTTTTACTTGCCTTTTGTGCTTGCACGTTAAAAGAAGAGATACATGGTCCGAGAGCATAGACTCTTGTGCTTGTAGAGTGATAATCGGATATAGATTGCTTCAACCCGAGGTCATAAAGCATCAATCTATCCTTGAAAAAAACTGGGACGGGTCGCTTGTTACACCACGTATAAGCTCAGTTCTTCAAAGGAACATCTACAAGTTGCAATCTAATAATAAGGTCATTGAACCGGTCCATCAAAGTCGAACTTCGATCGTCACTCGACCTATCTACCATCCACCTTACCAAATTAAAGTCACGTGCCAAAATCCAAGGATGTTGTATTGTCTTTGATAATTCTTGAAGTTCCTTCAAAAATTTGTGTTTATGCGCATCCACACTTGGACCATACACATTGATTATCGTGAACACCGAGCCCGAGCAGTTTTGTCGAAACACAACCAAGCAAGTATGCCTTGTAGACCAAGAGTTTAGAGGTGTGTATGTCCTCCTCCTCCACAAAATTATACCTCCCGAAGTATTGATCGCATTAATGTATACACAATGTTTTTCCAAGTAACTTGGCAAGAAACTCGAAAAATAAGCTAAGTTAAATTCATTTAATTTTTTTTGAGAAAAAATGCGAGTCAAGCCCACATTTAATTCCATTGATAATGGTGAAGAGTTACATGAGTTTTGTAACAAAATAAAAAAGATGCAAATGCTCTAACAGCTGAGCCAGAAAGAAGGATGAATAAACATAAAAAGGCAAAAAAACATGAAGTAAGTAAACAAAAAAGGTAAATTTTGAAGTTTTGTAGCATTTGGGTCAAGGCTGCGATTTTGCTAGAAGGTCCCTGGATTTCTTTTCCCCCCTCCACTGCACTCTCTACTATTGGTGCCAACCGGTACCCAGCTTTGTTTCAGCAGCGTGGCAGTAGTTGCAGTGCATTTCCCCTTGGCAGAATGTCATTAATGGGTTAGTAGCATGCCAGTTTGACCCGGGGGTTGTTACTTCCGTACCAGTGGCTTCCTGTTCTCCTCTTGTACCTTAATGTGTTTGTTCTAATTCTCCCGGTTTTGCCCCCGGCGCGCTTGTTGTGACCGCTGAGCCGGCCGAGCTTGTTTCTGGTATAATTGCAGCACCGACATGACTTCCTCAAGCAGTTCATCCGTTGTTTTTGCCGAATCTGAGAAGCACCTGTTGCATCATTCCCGCCATATTATAAACTGCATAATAACTATTGCTGATTTTTGTGTTGTCCCCATCATACCAGCAGCTATGTAATTTAATCGTAATCGGGGCCAGCGGTGTGACGGTCGCCTCAGCAAAAGCTTGTTGTACAGTTCAATTGTATAGGGGCAATCTTGGAACAAGTGTTGCGTTGTTTCAAGGTTGTGTTTACACAAGAGGCACATACTTGCCATTGTCCATCCCTGTTTTTGGAGGTTTGCATGCGTCAGTATCTTGTTTTGTAGTGCCAACCATCCAAAAACTAGCATTCTCGGTGGGGCTTTAATTCGCCATATCGTTGAAACTCTGTTGGTGATCACAGGGCCTGTTTTCAGTCGTGTATATGCGGACTTGACCGTGAATTGTCCGGTATCATTCCATCTCCATGCCAAGTCATCTTTAGCCCCTATTTGAAGCCGTATTCGACTCAATTTACTCTTCAGCAATTCTAATTCTTGCGTTGCCTCGTCTGACATATTTGGCCGAAGTTGCATTTCTCCCCCACTGAGTACTGCCTGTCTTAGGGTAATGTTGTCATGTACCGTGAAGGAGTAGAGATTAGGCAGTTGGTGCTTGAGAATTCCGGGCCCCCAGTTTTGGTGCCATAGTGAGATTGAATTGCCATCTCCTTGTGTCAATTGTGTAGATGCTGTAAAGAATGATTTAAGATCTGCCGTGATTGCTGAAAATGGAATGAGAGTAGGTCCGATGCCCATCGGACCTACCTTGGTTCGATGGGTGTGATGACCATCCGATCTGCATCAAGATGCGTGTGCTGTGCATCAAAATCCGTGCAATACTGTATCAATTTCCGTGCGCATAGATCTTGATGCTAATCGTATGGTGATAGAGCTAATTGAACCTAACTCTAGGTCCGATGCCCATCGGACCTACTCCTATCTCGCTGAAAATACCCTTGAATTCGGTGTCATATCTACCAGGTCCGTTGTGCTTCGGATGAAGAAAATTTCCACATTCTACCATCCGGTTTGAACCAATACCATTACCATCCGGTTTAAATTCATTTAATTTTGATTCTCGGACACACCACATCACATCTTGCCAATCTAATCATACTTGTAACCCCATTACATTTATCCGAGCAACCGAAACCCCTTGTATTCCATAAAAGTATTTTGATTTGTTTCATAATTAAACTAATAAAACATCAACTTATTACACAACTTTTACTGAAACAGGTAGTTCTCATTCCCTGTCCAACTCGGTATCGATTTCATCACCTCAAACTCCGCATCATTAATTAAAAATATAAACATTTCGAGTCAAAATGTCCGTATTAATCTTAATAGCGTCCATAAAGTATTCTTTTTTTCAGAGGAGAACTATCTCCGTAACGTTCAGGCTGGACACCATGAGAGACCGAAATTTTTATTAATAGAAAATTAAATAAGAAAATATCGACAATGAAGAAAGATTTTTGTGGAAATTCAGAATGTAGAAAGACTTCATAGTTCATAACGTCCGGGGAACGTTATGGACCATCGCGGCCCGATTAGCGAAAACAACTTCTAATTAACAGAATTAAAACGGGACGTTGTGGAGTATCACGGCCTGCTGTCCGTTATGGTGTATCACGGCCGCAGACATGCAATGAAAAAAAAAGTTTCTGGTCGTAATCCCAACAATTAAAACCCCTTGATTTGTAGATCTTTACCTTGACTTGGACCGCAAATTTTATTGTTGCTGAACTTATTAACGTTTAAACAATTGAATCACTACATGTGGGTCCTACTAGAGCAGAAATTGCATAAAAGAGCTCTTAACTTATACACTGGATGCAAACAAAGAATACTTTTAGAGGGCCCAAAGCGGTGCATTGCTTTGGAGCCATTGGACCAAATCAGTTGATTATAGAAAATATGTTGAAGACCAACTAATCCCTTCTCTGGCCGTGACAAACAACAACGGTCAGAATTTTTTTTTTTCAAAATTTTTCTAACCGTGATAGACAACAACGGCCAGCACCAGATTTTATTTCGATTAATTAGCGGTAACTTGATTTTGTTAAGCTGGCCGTGATAGTCCATAACGTCCTCTGGATGTTATGGACTATCACGTTTTTTCTACAAATTAAATTTTGACGAAATGCCTCCTTATTATCAATATTTATTTATTTATTTTTCTATTAATAAAAATTTCGGCATAAGAGATGATTGCCTTCTCAATTTTCAAAATTCCTACAAAATCTATCACATTTTTTTTTTATTTCTTATCAATAAAAAAACATTGGAATTTGGAACGGTTCAGATTCTTCTTGGATATCACTAAAATTCTGCGGTGTATATTTTTTTCCCGCATTCACAATTCGCATTCCGACAAATCAATTATTACAGGTTTCCAGCTCAGAATCTCGGACAGTACTCACCAGCACCCATGGCCACTGCCTTGTCTTCCGTTACCATGGTCGCCGCCGGGGCTTTAGGGTTCCGACGGAATTCTCCCCGACTTTCTCCGGCGATCAAAGCGCTCTCCCCTCTCTCCTCTCGTTCACACTTTGGATCTGGTTTCAGGTACTTTCTCGCTTCTCACCTCGCACTTATCAAGTTTACCCTTTCTTACTTTTGGTAGCCAACTAAACAAAATAAAAAGAAAATACTTTTGACTACCTTTGGTACAGAGGGGTATCTTAGCTCTATAGTGATTTTTTTTTCTTCCTTTCTTTTTGTTATTTTGGGAATTTCCTGTTGGCTCCCTATTAATATTTTCGACATCATGAGACCTCCAGAAGAAATCTTGACGGTACTACCACAACTTTTATTCAGATTAATCTTAATATTTGGTAAAGGGGTAATTAATTACTACGTAAAAAAAAATCGGAAAAACAATGCTGAAAATCATGAACTAATGACTTAACTTCAAAAATTACCAACTTTATGTGTGTGCTAACCTGCCCTTTCTTTTTCACACAACTATTTGAGCAACAACCAATTGAGCAATTGCTATGCACGATGCAACAAACTAGATAGCATGGGATTTTGCAATGTCATGTATGCTTTTTTACTTGCTAAGCTTGCTGAGCACACTTCAAAGAGATGATAATTTTCAGATTTGGCAATGCATTGAAGTTGCACAAAAATTGGAGTCAAGGTTTTGCTTCAGAGACAAATTCTAACATAGAGCCTCCAAAAGCAAACAAATCGAGCTCAAGTGGTTCCAATAGCCCCCCGCTCGCGACAATATTGGCCGGCATTGTAGTGTTTCTTCTTTTCCTCTGTCTTGTTGGGTCCATTGCTCTTTGGATTGTTGGTTTGATTGTAAATGTACCCAAGTCTTAGACAGACTGTTAAACTATATATGTAAATTACCAGAATTTGTGTGACCAGTAAAATTGTTTGCATCTTAACCCTCTTTGCCGTTGTAATTGAACCAGTAAGTTGTTCTTTATCTTCGCCTTATTGGAGGTGTCCAACTATGCAGCGGATAAATAGATTAAAAATTTACCCAATAGATTAAAACCTTTCTTATCTATTATAGTGTTAGATTCAGATATCATACCAATCAGGCATAAAATATTATAGTGTTAGATTCAGATTTGATACCAATCAGGCATAAAATATTATAGTGTTAGATTCAGATTTGATACCAATCAGGCATAAAAGTATTAATCAATAACTATATTCTTAATTTAATCATGCATACTTTTAAAGTCATGTAGTTATTTTTTGCTGGATCCGATATTCGGATTCAGAACAGAACTGGGTAAATACTGTATTGTAAGTTCCATAAAAATTTGACAAGTGGGATTTATACGTCTATTACTGTACATGTAAATTTGGACATCTTTTCAAATATAAATTTTTTTTTTTTTAGAAACTAGGTAGATGCTGCCAAGTGGTTTTCAAATATAATTTTAGAGAACAAAGATAAGGTTGTCAATTTATTTTAGCGTCGGGTTATTCAATCCGAAAATTATACCCGATAGGGTACTAAACACCGAAATGCACTATACAAAATCATTGATAACGGATTAAATTGACAATTTTAACAAAAATAAAAAACAACTGCAAAAAAAAATTACAAATTTGTGGGTTAAATAAAATAAGTACATTATGTGTTGTTTCGCTGTGGGCCCTAACGAACCTAATTGGCATCATTAGAAATGTTGCGCAGAAAGCCCTGCTTTTGTTGAAGAAGAGGAACGGATCAATAAATTGATCATGGCCATTGTTGATGAAATCAGACAAGCACAGCATGCTCAGCCGATTTTTTTATTAATAGGAAAAAAAAAAGTTGACAATAGTTAATGAATTCGGTAGATTTTGAAATATAAAAAAACCATTATGGTTTATAACGTCTAGATTAGCAAAATGAATTAAACCTCTGATTAATAAAAAAAAAACAACGGGATGCTACTGTCTATAACGTCTGGACTCAAAACTTAGAAATTGTTTGCGCCAAATTGAGCTATTGATGCATAACTAAATTAGACAACTAAGAAATCCAAAAAATCCATGTAATAAGATCGTCTGTTGGGTTACAGATTGCTCAGGCTCAGGTCTGTTTGTATAATAAAAAAAAATCAGCTATAATCTGGACGTGGCAAGGAAGAAGGAACGAAATAGCATGACGATACCCCTAATTCCCCTTCTGCAATTTACAAGATCAATGCCTTACAGAAGGGGTACGTGGCATGGAAGAAGGAACGATATATTCTTCTCAGGTTAGAGTCCGGACGTTATAGAGAGTGATTTCTCGTTCCTTTTTTTGTTGTTGTTGTTGTTGTTTTGTTAATTAGGAGTTTAATTAATTTTATTAATGTGGACGTTATGGTTTATAACGTCTCACCGGACATTATAAACCATGACGGTTTTCTTATAGTTCGATTCTACCGAATTTATTAACTATTGTTGATTTTTTATAATGTTTTTTTCTATTAATAAAAAATCAGGCATGCTCAGGGCTCAGCTGCAATAGCAGCAGTTGGTAAAGTCACCCCGTCAGCCCGGCCCACCCGACCAACTACGTATACTGCTATATCAAGCTGACCACCCTAATTACTACACACTTTATTCTTATCTAGTTATATTATTTCAGACGATATGTTAATGATTATTTCAAAAATTTGTGCTCACACTTACATAGTTGTTGCTGAGGTTTCAAAGCTCGACAAGGACGGTGCAGTGAAAGCTATCAAGGAGGAATTTGTATCACCTGAGGTAATAGAATATTTCTATTTGAATCTGGACCATCCAATGGCGATCTGCATGACTATTAAAGTGGATCCCATGCACTCCACCTCGGGCCAGATTGGCTCAGATCCCAATCAGACGGCCGTGATCCCAAACTTTTTAATCGATACTGGTGATATTTGAGCTTACTCATGGGACCCTGGGTATAAACAAGAATAGCAAAGATAGGAGAGATGAGAAATTTCTGTTTCATTGATGTAATTTGATTACAGAGCACACGGCCTTATATAGGCAATCAATATGAAATACAACAGCTAGTCCTTATCCAACTGAATCGGTTACAAGAGTTAGTTATACTAATCTCTAACTTGTGCTGATAACTATCTCCAATTCTGTACTCTAATATGCCCCTTCAAGCCGATGTAGGTGAAACCACATTGAGCTTGGTTCTCCTCAGATGATAACATGGTGCCAGTAGTGGTTTTGTCATAGCATCCGCTAATTGATCTTTAGAACACAAGAATCGAACACATAATTCTTTGGATGCAATTCGTTCGCGAACGAAGTGGAAATCAGTCTCGACGTGTTTGGTGAGAGTGTGAAACATAGGATTAATTAATTGCGCCATACTAAAAGGGATCTCTTAATTTATTTTGCGAGTAGCAGTGACAAGCTCCAGTATGCCAAGTATTCATTTTTTTTTTTTTTTTTGCTGTTAATGAGAATGTAGGGATCCTTTTGTTTTTTGTTTTATCCTACAAACAGATAACAATAAAGTAAGCAGTGCGCAGTATACAAGTGTTATTATTCTTTGCACTTCCAGCAATGTGTAAGTTTTTTATGAGAATTAGAATGATAATTACCAGCATACTTGTGTACAGCCAAAAACTTCCTGTCAGCACATTTTTGGTACCCAAAGGGCCAGACAACACAATTCCGTACCAGTGTACCACCAAGGCAAATGATAGACATGAATTCAAGCTATTTATGAGTACGGATAATTCTGCAATTTAGGATAAGTTCGATATTTGATCTGAATAGAAAATTAGTTAACTTTCTTTTCAGCAATGTCTAAACAAAATAAACTGCATTTTATGATTACTGAGGGCTTATTATATGATTACAAAGTCCCGTATACAGGGCAGTGAGTATATATGTAGGATTAGTGTGCCTCATCTTGAGGAAGATATCATATACTTATTCATTTTCAGCATAGGATGCTAAATTGCTAATGTATTCTATTTCAGCAACTGTCTTCGCTGTGACTTAAATTTTGAAAAAAAAAAAAAAAATTCACTTTAACACACTAGAAAATACAAATACCATAATCAGGTTATATAAGCTGCCCATTTATTACTTTTTTGGAATCTTTCTATTTTTAATTCCTGCCATATTTCAATACATCAGCTTGCCAATACAAACTTTTTCCTGCCCTAATTTCATTGTGGCAAATGCAATTCATAACTTACAATGCTTTAGAATGCTAGCAAACTTGTGAACAAATACAATTCATAACTCACAATGCATTAGAATTTCTTCAAAAGTTACTCGTTAGATTGGATTTTGGGATAGTAGATTGACCATGCAATTGTAATTGTGCACTAATACAATTCAAGCTTTCAAAAAGTTTATCAATACAGATTTTTTCACAATACTGTCTCAAAGGAATTTGTACATCAAACCAGTACACACGCTCTGAGCTCCAAACACATCAGCAGAAACTAGAACTTGAAACACACCAAAAGATGAACATACAGGTAGGAGCACTGATCACAAGTCATATTACCAACTTATACAAGATCACAGCAATATATGGCGAAAATTTCTAACCGGAGATGTCAATAGATTTGATCGCAGGCTTCTTGACCTCCTCCTTGGGCACAGTGACAGTCAGCACACCGTTCTCCATGGCCGCCTTGATCTGATCCATCTTCGCATTCTCTGGCAGCTTGAACCTCCTCAGGAACTTGCCACTGCTGCGCTCGACACGGTGCCACGTGTCAGTCTTCTCCTCATTTTCCCTATTACGGTGGCCGCTTATCTGGAGAATGTTGCCCTCTTCAACCTCGACCTTGACCTCCTCCTTGTTTATCCCGGGAAGATCAGCCTTAAATACGTGTGCCTCAGGGGTTTCTTTCCAGTCTATGTTAGCAGCAGCGAAGGCTGAGGTGTCACCTGGGAAGGAGGGTGGGCCCCGACCGAAGGGGAAGTCGTCCAATGGGTCCCACAGGCCGAGGGAGAAGGGGTCGAAGATGTTGCTCCTCCTGCCGATCGACATTTTTGACGGATAATGGTTTGATTTGAGATCGGATGAAGATCAAGCGAGAAAATTAGTTTCAGTAAGGTCCAATCGAAGGCTGTTTTGTTTGTCTTGGGAAAATGAAAAGGGGTTTGACGGGTCATTATAAGGACCTCGAAGAGGAAGAATAATTGTGGGGTCTGGTTATTGGAATTTTTTTTAAAACCATAATTAAAAAAAATTAGTTTAGTTTTTATAAAAATTATAAGAATCGAAATGTCAATTCGGTCTTTATTTATTTCGGTCTCCTTCTTTTTACGATTTTTTCACAAAGCTGCCACATAAAATTGAAATGAGCTTGGCCCTGAATTGTACCCATAATTTCATATGAGGAAAATTGTGCCAACAAGATCAATCTATCCGTTCATAATAGGAACGATCACATTTAAAGTATAGGTTGTTGTATCGTTTTAAGATCCAATAATATTTATATTTTAATGTAGGTAGGAAAATACTGCTTGTCTGATCAAATTAAAGTATGAAATGTATCTTTCAAACATACAATATTGTTTAACTGTTCAAATTAGAAACAGATGGAGAAATTGATCTGTTTGTCAGGATCTTAGTTCCTTGATGAAAACCTTTGAGCATGGCCACGGGCCACCTCACCAAATGCCGTTATTTTGTCTTAGTTGGAGCTCTTACAAAATTGATGAATTTAATGAAGATTCCCTTCGCTGAAGGTTTTGCCATTTGTCCTTACTCCGCAAACCGATTATAGTAAGCAGAATGAATTCATCCATCAGAGATGACAGACGACCAGTCCTACGGCAGATTTTCAATAAAACAATTACAAAACGGAGACAGGAAAGATGACAGCATTTACTGCGCCTCTCGTGCCCCTCGTGAATTGTCATTGAATGTCACCACTACGGTCAAACTGGAGATGTCCATTTCCTCCGAGTTTTTATAAAGGAGCTCGTGTCCTATCAGTATCAGGTGATTCATCAACAAACGGTGTCAGATATCCCAGATCGATGTTGCAAATTAGTGTTTTATTAGAGTCTGATACCAAGCTAAATGGTGATAATCATCTGGTTTCCCATGTATATGCGATTTTTGGTTTATGTGATGATTTCAAACTGCATTTCATTATCATGTACGAAAACTTTCTTGTAACGTTCGAATTAATAATTGAATTATTTAGTGTAACAACTGTCAAGCGTATTTGAATAGATTTATGATTATAATAAAAGATTAGTTCTAACATACCTTCATATTTTACGTTAATGTATTTAATATTACAAAAAATATTTAAGTTAGAAAAATAAAGTTGTATATGTGTAACAGTTCAGATTCATTATTTGAAGTCAATCTGATAGATTTTAGAGTTCAGTTCACAAAAAAAATTTGGTGAACTTAAGAACACCCTAGTTCTACTCCCGGTTCAAATTTCGCCTTTAACAAAAAAGATAAGAACAGAAAAGAAAGATCACTTTGTTATAATGATAGAACAAAATTGATTAAATTTTCATTACCTTATTCAATAAATACAAATATCTTTAAAAAAAATATATACTTAATGATTATCTTGATAATTTAATAACAATTTTCCAAACTAATTTAAACAATATTGTTTGTTCAAGAAAAATTCAAACAAGATTGAATATAAAAAGGTAAATTTATATATATGTTATTAAACATATAAATACAAATTTCATATGAATGATATTTGATTATACATCAAGTATCTTTGATTTCAAATCACTAAAAATTTAATTTACTTAGTTTACAATAAAATATAAAATAAATCTTATTTTTTCTACATTATATATGCTCCATATAAATAATTGCCATATTAATGAAATTCAAATTCAAATCATATTTTATAATATTGTCAAAAATATCAAAATAATTTATTACGAAGCGATCATCTTACACGTACGTAAAAAAGTACGTGGTTTGTTATATAATTATTTCTAACTGCAGTGCGCTGCCGCTTAATTTCATCCATAATCCTCGGTTTCCGTGCTCCAGGCGCAGGTAAACATTACTTGCGGACCACGTGGATTCCCACCACCGTCCTTCTGTTCAGCCGCGCCATCTCCCTCTTAAGCAAAGTATTCCATAGACCAAGTCCTTTTCAACTGGTATACACACTAGTCACAGAACAACGGGTCCCATGACATCCAAACCTTCTTTCCTCCTTACTCAAAAGTGAGATGGCTCACCTCTTAAATTCTGCCAGATCCATTTCCCCACAACGGCTATATTCGCTGATCCCAGATTCCTCTTGCTTTAAATTGCCCCACACGGATCCCCTCAAACGGTTCAATCAAATTCTTGATCGCAAAGTTCTCAACACACTCCCTCGCTACTCAGATCCCAGCGCATCACCTATCTTTACTATCTCTCTCTAATGGAAACCGCTACCACACCTGCGCCAGCTTGCACCGTTCAACACGTGGCAAAGGCATCATCTGATGAGCTCCTCCGCAAGTTCGCCGATCCCGACTCTCCGTCGCCTCGCCGCAATCTCCATCTTGCATTGAGGCGAAAGAAGTCGTCGAAGCGGGTCGCGTCAGGTCTCTCTGCGAGGGAACTCACAGGTGGGTCTGATGTGCCCCTAGTGGTGAGGAGACGAAGGAGTGGGGGCTCAGTTGACTGGAAGGCGGGGTTGCTGCTGCCGACTACGGTTAGGAAATCAAACGGGAGTTTGATCCGACGGATGGGGATTGGACGGATCGATGATGCAGTTGGGATTGGGCTTATCTTGGCTGCCTTGGAAAGGGTAAGTGTTTTAATTAAGTTGTTGACCTTGCTAATTCATAAAGGAAAATAATAATAATTTTTTACTATTTCATGGTATCGGTAAAATTAAAAATTAGGTAGGTAGCGTTGCATCATATGCATATCTGCATAATACCGACTTTACCTTCTTTCATGGGTTTGTTTGGTTAAACTTGTAATTTTGTTATAATTATTGAGAAGGGTTTAAATATCTTAATTATTTACATCCTTCATTATTTAAATTTTAATAACTTAAAATTTAACATTCAAATGTGAAAATAAAACTGTTAGAGATGATTAATATTATTTACTACATGTAATATTAAAGATCACAATACTTCCATTTTGTTTTAATTGATATATAGCTTGCCAAAATATGGTGATGTGGATAATACCTAGACAATTTTTTTAACTTATTGGTTTGGTTAAAAATATATATAAAAGTGATATTATTTTGTATTCGCATATAAAAAATGTATATAAATCACATCTAATAATTTTATTTAACATTTTTGTTATTTAACAAATTATCAGTTTCTAAATTTGTAGCAACATGGCCCATGGCCCACGGGACTTTCAATAAATTTGTCATTAGCTTAATAGCATATACGCAGCAGATATGTCAAATTCTTCTTGCACATTTCGTGAATTCTGTAACTTTTTAAATTGACATAAACCTGCTTATTATTAATTGTGAATAATATTTCTGCTCTAATATATCTTAATTTACTATATTCTTTGTTCTTAGACATGGCAAAAGACCGTCGCGAATGCTTCGAAGGTGTTTGTGGAAAAGCATCGTACAAACCATGTGCGTCTGATCAGCGATATGGTGTGATAAATTCTAAGTATTTAAGATAATAAAATTGCCTCCGGCAAATTTCTTTGTAACAAGTTTTAGAAAATATATGCTATGTTTTGATCACCTCTCAGTTGACACAGACAGAAGGTATTCTCGGGAAGAATAGCTTCAACATTTAAATATTTTTTTTGAAGTGGTTTGCTTCAAATTATATGAATGCTTTAAGTTAAGTGCTCAAATACAAATTCTTTCAATTGTTTAAACTCAATTCGTTGTGTGCTTGTTTATTAGAATTCAGTTCTTCATTCCTTGAAATGAGGAGAAACCGTTAGCCCAAAAAGAAAAAGAAAAAAAAAATTAAGTTGCATAGGCCTGGTGTATTGGACTTTATGTTTTGGGCTTAATGTATGCATACTACTTTGTTTCGAGGCTTGTATAGTTCTTATTCTGATGATATATTTGTCGAGACATTTTCACTCCAAAGTTTGCTTATCAAGGAAAGCGTGTCATTATATAATGTAAAACTCTCATAAATGTCAAGCATTTATAAATTTGTATTTGTGTATATAAGTAATTCCATAAAAAATAGTATAGGGCTAAAGCTAATTTAATATAAATTCGTAAAGAAATGGAACAACAAAGGGTTTAAATGCCCACAGCGGCTCAGCGTGTCAAAGCAATTAATCTTCTCCTTACTTTTTTTAAACGGCCTTTTTACATTGTTAAATGAAAATTCTTAGAAATATGAAGGAACAAAAGGTTTTTTTGTTCTTTGCGGCATTTAAATAAACTAAAAGAAAATTCTTAACAATCTTAATCGTTTATTTAGAACGTACAGTCGAGAAAAGAAAAGACAGAGTTGCCATAACGATTTGAAAATTTTGACTTTTACCAGCTATGCAAACGTAGCTATTATATGCACAACCAAAGGATAATAATTGCATGTATTAATTACATACTATGGGTATGTTTGGTTGGAATGAGAATAGACTATTTTTGAGGTTAGGCTATTCGGTGCTTAGTTGGGTTAAAATAGCTAGAATAGTGAATCCAAACTTTTTATCTTATTAGAATAGGTTATTCCTATGAGTTTTGAGATTTAACTATTCTAATAAAACAAACAATAGCTATTCTTGATATGACTATTTTAGTTATTCTTTATTTTACAACCAAACATATCATGTATGGTTGAGCAAATAATTACTACTACAGAAATGGTAATTCTACACTGCACATTGTACATAGTTTTCTCAATTTTATATAAAAACCGTGTACCAAATATGATTTTTTGAAAGCCCAAAAAATATGCGGGAATTATACACGGACATTTAGTTAAGAATCAGTGTAGAATTGTTTGAGAGAGCTACATTGTTTATTAGGGATCAAAAATCTGTGTGAAAAGAAGACCGTGTGGAAAAAATTGAGAGAGCTACACGGATTTTTGTTAAATATCCGTGTAAGAATATATACACGGATTTTTGATAATATATCCGTGTAGAAATGGTAGAAATGTACACGGATTTTATTATAAATAGCCGTGTATGATTATTTGGAGAGCTACACGGATAATAAGTATAAATTTGTGTATAAAATGCTGTGTAGGGTTTTAATTAGTATAAAAGGCATTCTCCTTCCAGCGCCGTTTTGATCAAGTCTTTTATACTGTCTCTCTCTCGCTCTCTCTGTATTGAATGTTGATCTGATTTCTGCAAAGGCTAGCAGCTGGGATCAGAGATCTTTGAAGTTTTTATTTTATCCTCTCTATCTTTCTAAGGTTAGTGTATATACATATATTTTCCTTTTCTTCTTTTAATTTTCTGTTACTTATTATTGCTTATTTAGGTCATGTGTAATTCATGCATGCTTGATTTCTTAAGATAATGCAAAAATGGCAGAAAGTTCGGCTGAGTGGGAGCCGAAGCGTGGGGGCAGCCACGCAAAAGCGGGGGGAAGTCGGCTGAGCGGGGAGCCCAAGCGTGGGGGCGGCCACATTTGAAAAAAAATTGAAATTTGGAAAAAATTTGAAATTCGAAAAAAATTTGAATTTAAAGAAGAATTTTTATTCTCTATTATGCATGCATGCACATATATGTTGATCAATGTATTTTATTGGAGTTGAAATGTTGGAGATCTTTAACCAAGAGGCATCATGTCATGGATCACATGGGCACTCTCATTTTTTATATGTTGGATCTAATACAACTAGTTTGTATGACATTTTGGTCCAAACTTCATCACATGCTTACTAAGTGGTAAAGACATAACTTGATCTACAAACATGAGTGAGGCTATGGTGCTATGCATAGCACGGATGGCTAGTGTACTACGGCTCAATATGGTACTTTTTAAAATCCTAACGGTCGATCCGACCGTTCAATGTGATAACCATATGAATATGTACTTGCAAATTAAATTTTATATTTTTTGAATTTTTTTACTATTTTTTCAAATAGGTAGAATTTTGATGGTCCAGAATTTTCAAAAAACACTGATTTTTCTACCTATCTAAAAAAATAGTAAAAAAATTCGAAAAAATATAAAATTTAGTTTGCAAGTACATATTCATATGGATATCACATTGAACGGTCGGATCGACCGTTAGGATTTTAAAAAGTACCATATTGAGCCGTAGTACACTAGCCATTGGTGCTATGCATAGCACCATAGCCTCACTCCTGCAAACATTGTATTGGATCTTGAGGAGTATATGTTATATATGGATCAAATGAGATTGTATATGTACAAAAGGCAATATGTATATATATGTTGATGCTTTTATGTTTTTTTTTTGTTATATATGTTGATGCTTTCATGCTTTTATGTTTTTTTGTTATATATGTTGATATTAGAATTTTATGCTTTTATGGTTTCGGTTAGAATTTTGTAATGATAAATATGGATTTGTATAATTTTGTAATGATAAATATGGATTTGTATAATTTTGTAATGCTAAATATGGATTTGTATAATTTTGTATAATTTCATGTACATGAATTTTAAATTGTTATCTGAAAAATTTAAATACTGGCTAGCAAAACAAGAGGCTAGCCAAAAAAAAAAACTAAAAAAAAAATTATAAGACAATCCTACACGGATATTTAACAAAATTCCGTGTAAGAATAGTAATTTATAAAATAATCCATGCACGAATACATTTATCCAATAATCCGTGTATGAATCTATTCATACATGGATTATTAGATAAATATCCGTGTAGAATTGTTAAGAGAGCTACACGAATATTAGTTTAAAGTTCGTGTAGAAAGAGGAGAGCTACATGGATATTTAGTAAAAAATCCATGTATAAAGATTAATCGTACACGGATGTGAGATTAAAAGTTCGTGTAGAAAGAGAAATCGTACACGGATGTTTAGGTAATATCCGTGTAGCTCGGTTATATGGAGAGCAACACAGGCAGGTGTTCGTACATGGCTGTTTATAAAGTAATCCGTGTAGAAATCGTTACAATCGCACACGGGTAAATATCCGTGTGTAGTTATTGACCTATTCTTACACCCTCACCTTATACACGGCAGGAAATCCGTGTAGCTCCTCCATTTATGTCCGTGTGCAATCTCTTTTTCTGTAGTAGTGAATAGTTGCGAACCACCCTTGAGGGTGCGCTAGATGATAGCTGTGCAACCGGTAAAATTGAAAATTTTCAGAATGTTATAGCAACTCTGTCTATTCTTTTTGGTGAAATGACAACTAAAAAAATTCGGGACGAGTACTTGTAGTTGATTTACTTCATTTTTAATACGTTGATTTTTAGTGGTAAATGAAGTAAATATTACTGTAAAAAACTAAATTATTTTCAAAATAAGTGAAGTAACTATCTAGGGAATTTTTTTGTTTTGAAAAAAAATAAAAGTCAATTTTTTTAAGCAAAGTTAATGCGCCTCTTAAGGTGAACTAAAATTGCAAATTTTTAGAAGACGCAAATAAACTTAGTGTTAAACCGTTTTATTGACATTCTCATGTTAAAATCCTCTAAAAACATATTCCGTTAAATGGTGTTTTAAAAACTTTTGAATTGTTAAATTACATTTTTTTTCCGTTAAATACCGTTAAACTTTTTTTTTTTTAACTTAAAATTTGGTGAAGTAAAACGAATTTTTTTTTTCTCCATCTAAAGCTGCTCCAGTTGACAAAACTGTCAAGACTAAGGTGTTTAATTAAATGAAGGAACCAGGGGATCGATCGGTGATATACATTTCTTCATGTAAAATGAACGGCTTGATCCGATTGTCCGGTTTTTGCACATGATAATCCCAATTGGCCATCTCACTGATATAATTAATTTTTTATGTGTGGCTACCACTTTTTTTAATTAAGTTAATCCTCGTCATGATCAATCACATCAAGAGCATACTGGGGGCTACTATGACAGAAAATGAATTATATGTCTTGGTTGGTGACACTATTAAATTAAAATAGGGGGCTACTATAGACGGGAAATGAATGATCGCACTTTTGGTTTGATGAAATTAATTAAATTATCCTCTCAATTTTTTAAACAAAGACTTTCTTAAATTAATCATTTTTATGTTTCCAATAGTATTATTTTTCACTTCAATGGAAAAGGAGAAAGCTACGATGTAGAATTAGCAAATATTAAATATTGAATTTTTTTAAACGTATCATTGATCTAGCAACAAAGATAATATGAAGTCTTTAAAATTTACATCTATTGTAAATATTAAATAATTGGATGACTTCAATCTTCACTAAAAATAAAATATTTTTGAGTAAGACTATGGTACTATGCATAGCGCATATTGGTTTATACTATGGACTAATATCTCTATTTTAAAATTTCAAATAATTAATATGAACCATGCAATATGATCTCCAAACAAAAATGTACATGTAAATTAAATTTTACATTTTTTTGCAATTTGTTTATCAGTTTTTTTTAATAAGATGTTTATTAGTTTTTTAGATAGGTGGAAAATCACATTTTCTATCTATCTAAAAATTAATAAAAACATTAAAAAAATGTAAAATTTAATCAGTAAATATATTTGACCGGTTCATATTAATTATTTGAACTTTGAAAACTTAATATGCAATACAAATTAATATGTGCTATGCATAATACTATAGCCCCCCCCCCCCCCCCCCCCCCCCCCCACCCACACACACACAATATATTTTGTAGAGTGAGGCTATGGTACTTCGGCTAGTGCACTATGGCTAGTGTACTACGGCTCAATATGGTACTTTTTAAAATCCTAACGGTCGATCCGAACCGTTCAATGTGATATCCATATGAATATGTACTTGCAAACTAAATTTTATATTTTTTTCGAATTTTTTTACTATTTTTTTAGATAGGTAGAATTTTCAGTGTTTTATACAAATTCTGGACCATCAAAATTCTACCTATCTAAAAAAATAGTAAAAAAATTCGAAAAAATATAAAATTTAGTTTGCAAGTACATATTCATATGGATATCACATTGAACGGTTCAGATCGACCCTTAGGATTTTAAAAAGTACCATATTGAGCCGTAGTACACTAGCCATAGTACACTAGCCGAAGTACCATAGCCTCACTCTATTTTGTAATATAGATGAAATTAAAGAGTAGAACTAAGGTGTTCTTAAGCTCACCAAGCCCCTTTGTGAACTTAACTCAAAAATCTATCGGATCAACTTCAAACGATACATCTAAACCGTTCAAACGAATGTATTTCATGAGTGATGCGTTTACATGTCAAATTTTAAAAATTTTGAACTAATTAGTATGAAGTCAAGAAGTAAAAAAAAAAAAGATTTATAAGTTCATTTTAATGAGTTCATTTTTCATCATTTTTGACCGCTTGACTTTATACTAAACTAGTTCGAAAAATTATAAATTTGACATATAAATACATTACCCGTGAAGTAGATCGGTTTCAATAGTTTGAATGTATTGTTTGAAATCAATTCGATAAATTTTCGAGTTAAGTTCATAAAGAAGCTTGATGAGCTTAAGAACACTCTAGTACTACTCGAAATTAAAATATGGGACATGTTGCTACAAGAAGTAAAACATTGTAGGATCCCTCAAACTTGAGTCCTCGCCTAACCAAAATAAAAATAATGCAATCCAAATTAATAACAAGTGTCGCTCTGACTTGCTATAGCGGACAAAGACGATACAAGGAAGATTGTTGGGCCCTTTGCTTCTGTCCTTTTTTTTGGGTATTATTTTTTCATTTTTAATTTCTTTCTGGGATATCATTAAATTCCACGTGTATGGAGTATGTACACCCTTTATCGCAACTCACGAATGCGGTTAAATATTTTTGAGTTTGTTCCAATAATTTTATTTTTGTTCTAGAATTGGACTTAGGAGTTTGATAATTGCTCCTCGAATATATTTCCGAATGATCCTCTAAATATTTAATGTCTAATTTTTATTTTACTCATATCGAAACTTTTAAAGCTCTATTTATAACTTTTTATAATGTTACTTGCAAACTTTTAAACCTCTATCTACAAACATTTAAATTCTAAATCTGAATAGTTTAACTTCTAACTACTTTTATTTTCAAGCCAAAAAATAAAAAATACCTTTCACCCATTCCTTTTTTTTTCCTCTAATCATTCTTGTCTATTTTTCTGATGATCCGTGATGAATTTTGCAAATATAAAAATATGAACGTTTTCTACTCGATTTTCTATTTCAAATGAGATCCATGAGAAATATTTTTGAGTTATTTTCAATTCGTTGTTTTTTTAAAGTAAAGCTATGAGCACTTTAAATTCTCCAACTTCTAACCTCAGTCTATAACAATTTAAACATCTGATATCTACCATTTAAACTATTACATTCAAGCATTTAAACCTCAAATCAAATTATTATTATTTTTTTTACAGCTGACATTTTTTACCACGTCAACATTCTAGAAGGTCGGTACGCCTCTCGCAAAGAATAAAAATAGTCAAGTTGAGGATATGATAATTTCATATAAAACTCCAGAAGAGAATCAAATTATAAGTAATATTGGAGTTCCAGCAAAAACTCAGGTATCTAAAATTCATGAAAATGAAGTGATCTCGATAAATTATATCATGAATGGAATCAGATGGAACCGAAATGAAATTGATGTCAATAATATTTTTGCATAGAATATAGCGCTAAATATAATAAATATTGAGGATCATGACTCGAAGTCTATTAAAAAATGTCGACAAAGAAATGATTGGCCAAAATAGAATGGTACAATTGAGGCAGAGTTAAACTTTCTTGAAAAACGAAAAGTTTTTGGACCTGTAGTCCCAATACCTGAAGGTGTAAAACCAGTAGGATATAAATGGGTATTTACGCGAAAAAGAAATGAGAAAGGTGAAATTGTAAGATATAAAGCGTGGCTTGTCGCCCAAGGTTTTTCGTAAGGACCTGGAATTGATTAGGAACAAGCATACTCACATGTGGTGAATGCAACAACTTTTCGGTACATAATTAGTCTTGTTAGTGTAATAATCTAGAAGTCAATCATAGGGAAATTGTATTCTACATATTTGTTCATGTAATGGATGATTAATAAAGATATCATTTTGTTCTTTGAGAATTTATTGAATTTATGAATCATTTTGAGTTCATGACTTGAAATTGTAAAACTCCATAATATAGATGATAAATATTCTTAAAAGTCTCTAACTGTGGTAATTAGCAAAGAACACTAATTGACCATTCAAAGGTTAGTGTGTGGATTAAATGATGGTTATGTTTTACAAACTATAGACAAAGAGTTGTCATTTTAATCACACAGATACATACATGTTGTTAGAGAACATGGTATTTGACAGGCCCATAATGAAACGTTAAATGGATTGGGTTCGTGTCATTAATGTTTTCATTTAATGTTAAGTTCTAAAGTATGAGGTATTCGTCTTTCCTACATAGGAAGTGTGTATTCATAAATATTGTTCAACGCTATCCGTAAAAAGTAGCTATACAAATAATATTTCAGTATACATAACTTATGCGGAGAAAAGATGTTCACTAAGACTACTATTGTCCCTCGTATTTTTATACGAGAGATAGTATCACTAGGCATCTTGATAAATTGGATTATCTGCATACGGTATGATTAAAGAGTTAATCATATTTGATAAAACTATTTAAGATCGAGAAAAAAATTAAGTTTGCAAGGATGATACATACCTACCTTGAAACTGATCTGATACTATGAAACAAAAGAATTAACACGAGTAAATTGTTTACTGGATCGTGATATTGCAATGTACAAAATCATCTGTGTCAATTGGGTAGTCGTAATGTATTCTGCCAGATGCCTCTTATGATTTATAGAATTAAAACTCCTTTTAATTCTATTGCCAACATAACACAGATCCTATCGGGTCACACCAATAGGAAAGTAATCAGAGAATTTTATGATTAATTATAAATAGTTATAATTAATAATAAAAATAAATGTCATAGAGATGACATGCTTAAACTAGATTAAAATTATAAACGTGTATGACACGTCGTATGAATTTTAATCGCAATCGCAAACGCAAGAAATATAATTATTCAGAATAATTGTATATATATATTATATGGATCAAAATATTAATTATGAATTAATATTTTGGGCCAAAAGCCCAATTTGAATTTAGGCCTTAATTAAATTTAGAATTTAATTAAAAGCCCAAATCAAATAATTAGAAAAGCCCAAATTAAATCTATTAAAAATGGGCCAAGGGCATTTTTGTCTTTTCTCTTCCAAAACCGCCATATAGGGGTATTTTGGTCTTTTCCAAGCTGCCACAAAATCCTATAAATAGGGGTGGAGGGGTGGAGAGAACATCAGAATAATCCGAGCAAAGTTCAAATCAGAATCGATTCGATTCGTACTTTAATTTTCTCCCAAATAGTGATTTGCAGAAAATTTGGTAATCCATAAATATATATTCTTGTGAGAATAAAATAGTTATTCTCATGAATAGTGTTTTTACGAAGATCGCAGTATTTATGTTTTTGCGAAAAACACGGTATCTTTACCCGCTGATCGTGAATCATTTTATCTGCATCTCGTGAATAGTATTTTCACGCCTCTCATGAATAGTGTTTTTGCGAATACCGCAGTTTCAGTATTTCTGGCAAAAGAAATAACCGCTCTCTGGTAGTTCCTGGTGGATAACCTATAGAGGCATCAAACGTCTGGTACTCCGAGGCGAGTCAGATTTCAATCCAATTCGAATTTTGATTAATGTATAAATGTTATCTTAATTTATTTAAATGTTAAATAAATTTAGTTTTTAGAAATCAATCATGGAGTAGATCCTTGTAGGATTAAAAGGTTATGTCAAGGAAAAGACTGAAAAATGAACTTTCGGTGGTCTTTTCGACGTACCTCTTTTAATCCTCGGCTTAAGTTAGAAGTAAAATTTTTGTTTTATGGTCTTTCCGCAGCTTAATCCTAATCAAAGGTTACACGAGAACCCTACAAGTCTAGCAGTCCATAAAGGACTTGATTTGCGCTTAATGGATATTGTTACAGCTTATTTATATGGCTCGCTTGATAATGATAATTATATGAATATCCCTGGAGGATTTAAAATGCCTGAAATATGTAATTTAGGTTCTGAAAAATATTATTCAATTAAATTGAATAAATCTTTATATGGATTAAAGAAATCTGGACGCATGTGGTATAACCGTCTCAGTGAATATTTATTGAAACATTGATATAAAAATAATACAATTTGTTCATGTATTTTCATGAAAAGATCAAGAAATGAGTTTTCTATAATTGCAGTTTATGTTGACAATCTAAATATTATTGGAACTCCTGAAAAGTTTCCAAAAACAGTAAATTGTTTAGAGAAATAATTTGATGAAATTAAAAAGCTCAAATCGGGTCGTTTAGATTTTAGCACATAACATCGACATCTCAAAAAATCCGGTTTTTTTAAATTTTGGCAGAGGCTGCCAAACTTTGCTAGCTCTATGATTAGACTCCTAAACTATATAAATATTAAATAATATAATTTGCCTGCATTTGTCATCTAGTGAGTTTTTCTCACCCAAGTAAAGCGGCTCCTAAAATAAGACGACTTAATTAGCCAGGTCTACGTAAATTACATAACTTTAGCAAATTAGCATGCTACCATAGAGAATCACATTATTTTCCATTAACCTTTAGGTGTGGTCGGCATGCGGCGATCGCACGTACCTAGGGCTACAAACGAATTAAATCAAATCAAATCAAATGTATTCTAGTTTGAGTTTGAATTTGAATTTAAATAAAATTTGAATCGAATTGGTTTGATTTGTTTCAGAATGAACTTCAATCGAACAAGTTAATTATCAATTTTTTTTTGAATCGAAGTCAATCGAGTCACGAACTACAAGTTTTTTTGGCAGCCCTACAGGACCTACCGTTGAGCCAGAGTGATTCATAAATAATAGAAAAATTAAGTTCATATTCAACCATTAATTTTATTCTGTACCATGTAATGAATTCACTTCAATAACTGTGTAAATCTTAATTTCAACCTTCAAGATTAAAAAACAAAAGGAGAAAAAAAATACTATAGTGCCAATGAAATCACAATAAACTATTGATAATTTGGCTTCTTGTTCTTTTACAAAATAAGCTCAATATTTTTTTATTTTTTAAGCGAATGTAATGCTTCAGGAATAAAACAAAATTCACCAATTCGAAATTGTAATTAAAATTTGGATAACCATTATTATTATATATATATATAGAGATTGACTATGGTGAGTTGCGAAGTAAAACGTCGTTTTACTTCACGCTCATACTCCATTTTAAAAATCTAAATAACCGATCCGAACCGCTCAACATGTTCTCCATATTGAAATGTGCTTGGAGACCAAATTTTACATTTTTTGAAATGTTTTTACTATTTATTAAGCCACTTTGAAAATCGCAGATCCGGGTGAACAGTAAATAAATTTTGGACCATTCGATCAACGATTTTCAAAGTGGCTTAATAAATAGTAAAAAAATTCCAAAAAATATAAAATTTGGTCTCCAAGCACATTTCAATATGGAGAACATGTTGAGCGGTTCGGATCGGTTGTTTCGATTTTCAAAATAAAAATATGAGCGTGAAGTAAAAATGGCATCTTACTTCGCAACTCACCATAGCCCAGCTCTATATATATATATATATATAGTGCTGGGCTTAGCTACTTCATGGAGTAAAACGACTTGGTGCTCCACGCCTCATTATTTTCATTTTGAAAATCTAAACGACCGATCCGAACCGCTCAAGTTGTTCTCCATATTGATATGTGCTTGGAGACCAAATTTTACATTTTTTGGAATTTTTTTACTATTTATTAAGCCACTTTGAAAATCACTGATCCGGCGGTCCAGAAATTTTTACTGTTTTTTACTGTTCATAAGGATTTTCAGATTTTCAAAGTGGCTTAATAAATAGTAAAAAAATTCCAAAAAATGTAAAATTTGGTCTCCAAGTACATTTCAATATGAAGAACATGTTGGAAGGTTCGAATCGACTATTTGAACTTTGAAAATGAAGATATGGCGTGAAGTACAAAGTCGTTTTACTCCATGAAGTAGCTAAGTCCATCTATATATATATATATATATATATATATATATATATATATATATATATATAGTGAATGGCTAATATCAAAACGTTTGTTCCTAAGCCCTCGTGCAATCAAGTCATTTTCGGATTTTCAAAGTCCAAATGGCCGATCCAAACCGTTAGATGTGATCTCTATATTAAAATCTGCTTGGAGACCAAATTTTACATTTTTTGGAATTTTTTTACTATTTATTAAGCCACTTTGAAAATTTCTGATTACATGGTCCAGAATTTGGTTGCACTGTTTTTACTGTTCACCCGAATCAGCAATTTTCAAAGTGGCTTAATAAATAGTAAAACATTCCAAAAAATGTAAAATTTGGTCTCCAAGCATATTTTAATATGGATTAAACATCTAACGGTTTGGATCGGCCGTTTGGACTTTGGAAATCCAAAAACGACTTGGTTGCACGAGGGGCTTGGTGCAAACGTTTTGATATTAGCCATTCTCTCTCTATATGTATATATATATATATATATATATATATATATATAGTAGAACTAGGGTGCTCCTAAGCTCACCAAGCCCTTCGTGAGCGCGACTCTAAAACCTATCAAATTGACTTCAAACGACATTTTCAAACCGTTAGATGTTCAATCTATATTAAAATGTTCTTGGAGACCAAATTTTACATTTTTTGGAATTTTTTTACTATTTATTAAGATGGTTTGAAAATCACTGTTTTCCAATGGTGCAGAATTTTAATAAAAACAGCGATTTTCAAACCATCTTAATAAATAGTAAAAAAATTTCAAAAAATGTAAAATTTGGTCTCCAAGCACATTTTAATATAGATTGAACATCTAACGGTTTGGAAATATCGTTTGAAATCAATTCGATAAGTTTTAGAGTCGCGCTCACGGAAGGGCTTGGTGAGCTTAGGAGCACCCTAGTTCTACTCTATATATATATATATATTGACACACACACGCGATCATGGTGATTGGTGAGTAACAAAAATCATCAGAGATTTGCCAAAAGTCCAAAAAATTTGAATTGGAACACCGAAAAACAGAGGGGTTTCTACTTGGACAAGTACAACACACTAGATTGACAAAATCTGAAATAGTTTGATTAACATCCGTGCTAGAATTCGATGAACAATCATTTCTATAAATTAAATAGTATTTTTTGTTCTATTTATTATCTTGTGTGGGTATGTTTGTTATATGCACTTATACTTTTATAGAGCTAACATAATACCGTTGACCCAAGAAATAAAATCGCGTTTACTCACTGGTTAAATGCCTTCTTAATTACCGTACGTAAATATGAATTATACAAAATTACAAACCAAATAAAAACTGGCGTCAAGTCAAGGAAACTGGCCCCACTTAACAAATGTTCACATATAGTTAAACTTCTCCAAAATGTACCATAGGCTGTCCTCACTAAAACATAATTCTCAGTTTCGGGTGAAATTAACAAACAATATCAATATACAAGAACAATTTCAGAAAAGATTGATGCATCTATTCAATGTGTAATGTAATGTAAAAAGAGTGAGGCTATGGTGCTATGCATAGCACCAATGGCTAGTGTACTACGGCTCAATATGGTACTTTTTAAAATCCTAACGGTCGATCCGACCGTTCAATGTGATATCCATATGAATATGTACTTGCAAACTAAATTTTATATTTTTTCGAATTTTTTTACTATTTTTTTAGATAGGTAGAAAAATCAGTGTTTTTTGACAATTCTGGACCATCAAAATTCTACCTATCTGAAAAAATAGTAAAAAAATTCGAAAAAATATAAAATTTAGTTTGCAAGTACATATTCATATGGTTATCACATTGAACGGTCGGATCGACTGTTAGGATTTTAAAAAGTACCATATTGAGCCGTAGTACACTAGCCATCCGTGCTATGCATAGCACCATAGCCTCACTCATGTAAAAATTATGAAACATGTGGGAGGGTAATTTTAAATATAGCAGCATTGTGAATTATGAAATTTATGTCATTTTACATTTTTATATAGTATTGTAATGTATTTAGTATATGATTATGGTTAAATTCTTAGTGCTTTTTAAACTGTCCTCACTAAAAATATAATTCTCAGTTTTTGAGTGAAATTATCAAACATTGTCAACATGCAAGAATAATCTTAGAAAAGATCAAAGCCTCTCTTTAATACGTAGTGATTTATTTAAAAATAAATAATATACATATGAAAGCTAATTTTAAATAGAGCAGCGTCATAGATTATGAAATTTCTACTATTTATATTTTTATATAATACTTATGTATTTAGTATTTAAAATAGTATGGTTAAAATTTTAGTGTCTTTTAGGTTCAAAAACTTGTGACTTCTATTATTAGTGACTACACATGACTTGCTAGAAACTAAAAATTGAAAATTGAAATCAAACAACAACGAGTGATGTTCGTTAATTTTTTTATAAGACACTAATAAATTTCTATTGTTATAATTAAATTTGTCTAAATTATATTTATGATAAAATTTATTTTATTTTGATAGAACTAGTTGTCAAAGTTGAGAAGTTGCTTAGTGTACTAAGATTCAGAAAGTTAACCGTTTAGATAGCTTTAACTACTGAAATTTTTATTTATACCATATTCCAAAAAAAAAAAGCCATGTTTTGTGAGAAAGTCTAAAAATATCAGGGCTGCCAAGCCAATATGCGGCCCCATTCTTAGGTATATAAGTTAACAATAATTTTATGATAACAAAATGAGTTTTTTGTCGTTTCATAAAAAAAAAATAATAATAACTGGCTATCATACACTTTATAAAAAAGTCATGTAATATGACACCACATCTAAATAAGCTTTTATGATAATAAAATGATAATAAAATGAGCTTTTATGAGTCATCACGCACCAATCAGGTGCCCTGGTTGGTATAGATTAACATTTCATCTTTTTTAATCCGTCTCCACCAGACTTCGCCACTATAGTACCGCCAACTCTGTCTTTCTCCTTCGGACTTTCTGTACTAATTTCTTCTCAACTCAACTGTCTCACTCCAACTCCAACCAAATATCTCCCCTTTTTGACCCTTCTTCTTCCCTAATCGGATTGTATCTCATAATCTCCAATGGCTTCATCCTCCGGTGGCTTAGCTCGCACCGGAACGATGCGGCCCGTTCCTCGAAGGCTGATTCGTACACAGACCGCTGGCAATTTGGGAGAGTCGACATTTGATGACCTCAGTGAGGTCGTACCTTCTTCTCTCGCTGATATCACGCCAATTCTTCGTGTGGCGAATGAGGTTGAGGCCGCTAACCCCAGAGTTGCCTATCTCTGTGAGTTCTTCTTCTTAATTGTTGCTCTTAATTTATTTAGATTAGATTCAGTATAACTTTGTTTATTTGGGGAAGGGGAGTTACGTATTTGGTTTGACTTCGTTGAATTATGCGCCAATCCCTATGGGGAAATAATACTAATTAAGTCGCTGATAATTGTTTCGATGAGTAAAATACGGAAAAAAAAAAAAAATAGAGAGAGAGAGAGAGATGGTTGCAGCATGCTAGCATGCTTGCTTGGTGCTGATCTCATTTTGATCAGGCAGTTTATTAGAGATTGGAAAAGGTTGTTACTCCAGTTCTTCTTTGCACCTTTCCGTGGAGCGCTCCGTGTAGTGAGTTGAAATACCAATACTTTTGTGACTCGCTGGATAAAAAGCCTTATAAACTCGTAATAGGGAACTTTCAATTTCGTATAGAGATAGTGTTGCAAAATGCTTGGTTCATAGGGATTCATTAAAGGAAAATGACTCATTACTCACCAACGGTGAATAATTTATTCATTAGCAATGGTAGAAAAATGGGTCACCAGCTATCTATTTTCCGTTGCTTTCAAGTAGTGTATTAAGTACATATTATTTTCACTAATGATCGCATCAGCTGGGAATTGGTGGAGTAAATACCATTAACGGAAAATAACTCATTACTCACCCACCATAAATAAAAATACAGCGAAGTAGGTTCCATGTCCATCGGATCTACTTTAGATTTGATGGACTCTAAAACCGTCCGATCTACTTCAAGATTTATACTCTCCGTTTAAATAAATATTTGTATGCGTTTGTTTCAATTTTTTGTGTATATATTTTAAAGAGAATCGGACGATTTTAGAGCACATCAAATCCAAAAATAAATATGATGCTCAGACCTACTCTGCTCATAAATATTAGGCCATATTAGTTAGCTTGGGTTTATGTGGGAACCAGCAACATATTAGTATTTGCTCTTAGCATGCATTCGGTAACTAGGGATTTTTTCCAATTAAAATAAAATTACATTATATTTGATTCTTCAACTCCCAATCTCTATTTTCTAGTTCCGCCCCTGATAGAACCGAAAGAGAGAGGAGATGTTGTGTCTGGTACGAAACCTACTAGATGTAAAAAAGGTGGAGTTAGGTGGAAGGAGAGGAGAAGAGAAAGCAGTGGCTATCAAAACCTAAGTTTTTAATTGCTAGTTGAATCGTCAAATTTCGCTGAAAAAAGCGAAAAGCGCAAAAAACCAGCTAGCCTAATTTCATTGCATCAAGATTTGATTTGAAAGATGTTTAGTCTTCTATCAAATAATTTGAAATTTTAATATTGGAGTTGAAATTATTTTATGAAGAATGGTCAATCAAATTTTAAAATATTGACTCAAATTTAATACATGCTCGATGTAAATAAATTGAAAAATTATTTAAAAAAATATATATATCATAAATTTTAAAGTACTATAAAAAATGAACATATGCTAAAATTATCCAACTTATAAATTGTTATTATAGTTTATCGCCAGGCATTGCCAGTTCCTTTACTAGCGTTCATCTGTTTCTTCTTTTTCTAGCCCTCAGTTTTGTTATCTCTTTATCTACTTATTTCTTTGTAAGGCCTGAGTGTTCTAGTGATCTGGTATCATGTCATTTTCAATGAATTGCTCTAACCTCATCCTTTAATAAAAGGAAAAGGCAGGTTGTGCATATTCATGCTTTTGCTTTGCGGGACAACTATTATGTTAATTAATTCAATAACTGTTGGTGTTGCTGTTTTTTTATTTCTTCAATAAGACAATAATTTGACTGCTTATTAATAAAAAAAAATCAAGGGCCATTGTATGAAAATAAATTGTAGGTTAAATTTAAAACATTTTTTTAACATGCTCGCTATTAACTCACTCAGCTTATTTGGGCTTAATGAATAAATAGGTCGATTCTATGCATTTGAGAAGGCTCATAAATTGGACCCAACATCGAGTGGCCGTGGCGTTCGCCAATTTAAAACGGCGCTAC
Source organism: Carex kokanica (assembly GCA_025461125.1). Taxonomy (NCBI): domain Eukaryota; kingdom Viridiplantae; phylum Streptophyta; class Magnoliopsida; order Poales; family Cyperaceae; genus Carex; species Carex kokanica. Next base: position 235,397 of record JAJGRX010000431.1, read on the forward strand.
TTCAGAGACTTGAAAGGGTTTGTTTGTTATACTCATTTACATATATTAAAATAGAATTTATTTTTTCTGTGCAAAAAAAAAAAACATCCTTTTCTATTTCAATTCCATTTTTGTGCACTTGAGGAAGAAAATAGTTCAATTGAAAAACGAGTACCTCCTGTCAAAGACTTTACCTTTTTTTTTTCCTTTGCATTTCATATAAAGGGGTACTTTGCTAATTACCTTTGTCAACTATAAAAGAAATAATTAGTGTAGTCAAATGTAACGAGTTCTGTAATGATACACAATTTTAAATCAAAAGGAAAATATACAACCATGGTACCCGAATCTTTTTAGTTACCATTAATATTTTAAATTTTAACCTTATCATCAGTTTATGAAAAAAAATGATTTTTACTGTCTACGCAGCCTTTGTCAAAATGCATAGCTTTTATGTCTTGCACAACCATTGTCTGCGTACAACCCTTCCCTCTGCGCAGATCTGCGCAGATAGAGACTGCGTGAAGCGGTTAATTTGTTTTTTTTTTTTAATGGTAAGTTGTAATGCACAAAACCGTGGACGCTTGAGTCAATCACCTAAAATTTAAATTTAATTCATTAAGTTTGCAATGCACAAAACTTCACTGATAAATATCCGGATAGATTAAAAAAGAACCAAATATGTTTCTCAAAAGTAGAACTTTCACTAATAAATTGTTTTCATCTACATTACAATTCTTGCACATAATGTCATCGTGTCCTAGATGATGAACCTGCAAAATTACAAAACAAAAATCTACTGTTAGATTAAAAGTGTTAAAGTTGAAATTGTATAAATTTTAAAAAAAAAGAAATTTAGTAACCTTGAGAATTTTAAGCATTCATTTCTACTGTTTCTCGCCTGGCGTTCCCTTCTCCTTGCTTCTAGTATGTTCATCTACATGAAGATCCAGTTGTATCGTCTTCAATCCACGATGATTAATCGTTGTTTTGGAGCAAAGATCAGTCCAGTCTACGCAGTTCATTCACACTGATTGTCATACACATGAAATTATCCACTTCATTTATCGATGAGGATCGGCCCAATCTAAATAACCGCTGCACACAACCTTTGTATGCGTAGAGGGAAGGCTCTACACAAACAATGGTTTCGTAGAGCATAAAAGTACCAAAACAAGGATCAGTCCAATGTACATCGTCCATTAGCACTGATTGTCATACACATGGAAATATCCACTCCATTTGTCGATGAGGATCGGTCCAATCTAAATAACCGCTGCACGCATCCTTTGTCTACGTAGAGGGAAGGCTCTACACAAACAATGGTTTCGCAGAGCATAAAAGTTGTACAACCATTGTCTGCGCATAGTCCCTTCCCTCTGCAAGACAAAGGCTACGTAGATGGTATGAATTGATTTTTTTCAGAAAACTGATGATAAAGTTAAAATTTTAAAATATTAAGATCGTAACTAAAAAAATTTCGGCCATGGTACCCTTTTTTTTGTTTTCATTTAATCTGTCATAATAACTTTATTCTCCAATAAAAAATAAAGATGTACTTCAGAATTATTTATTCTCAAAGTTTTAATGTTAGTTTGTATGCCTTGGTGATGGAAACTTAAATCTTTCTAATCTTATAATTTATGATTTGTTCTTTGTTTTTACTTTCCTCTGAGTTTCTAGTAAAATTTGTAGACATTATAACTTTTGTTTTTTTCCCCATCTTAATGTCATTTTGGACGGGAAGAAACTCTGTTATATCATAGGAAAACTCTGTTTTAACTTCTTTTTTTGGATAAAAAAAACTCTTTGTTATAACTTATTTGGTGAATTCCATTTGTCAGGAGCACGATCCCACCTTAAAGGGAAGGGAACAAAAGAATGATGCAAGAGAAATGAAGAACTTTTACCAGTCGTACTACAAAAAATACATCCAAGCACTTCAAACCGCGGGTGAAAAAGCTGACCGGTGGGTCCCTTATAAACTCACCACCTGAATAAATTAGTCTGCGTGTACCCTTTTTTGTTTCTTTAAAATCACTTGGCGATTACCAACTGATAATTTTTATTTAATAAAAAATATTTCGAAAAAAGTTTATTTAGATAAAATAAAGGGAGAAAATTAGAAAAAAGAAAAAGAAAAGAAAATACATGTTGCATACCCTAGTTTTTAGAAGAATAAAAACAAAGCTCCAATTTATCTTAGCATTTTTGCATCAATTAAGCTCAGTGTAATGGCCATTTTTGCACCAAATCAGCTTAGAAACCTCATTCTGAATTTGTACTAGGCATTGAAAAGTTCCCACTAGTGAAGATAGTTAAACAGGTCCATGACACAACCAAAATGGTGCTTATCCTGATTGCTTTAATAGTGTTACCTTCTCACTAGTTAATTACTTGTGTTATTGGGGCAGCCATCAACTAACAAAGGCATATCAAACAGCTACTGTGCTCTTTGAGGTGTTAAGAGCTGTAAATCTTTCAGAAGCTGTTGAAGTAGAACAAGAGGTGAGGTACATCATTTTTTATATTCCTTAATTTTACATTATTTGGACTAAAATGAATTCTTCTTAAAATTTACTTTTAGATATTGGATACAAAGCAAGAATTAGATAAGAAAACAGAGATCTATGCACCATACAACATTCTACCTCTTGATCCCGACAGTGCAAATCAGGCAATCATGCAATATCCAGAGGTTATTTTCAATCTGTACTAATGTAAATCTAAATTCCATAAGTTTTTTGAAAATTCTATATTGACATCTAATTAAGGGTAATTCATTTTTTTTCTATTATCAAGATTCAATCTGCTGCGATTGCTCTTCGAAACATGAGAGGTCTCCCATGGCCGAAGGATCATAAACCAAAGCTTAACGAGGACATCCTTGATTGGCTTCAAGCAATGTTTGGGTTTCAGGTAGCACATCTGTATTCTATCGCATTGTTGAATTTAGCACATTTACGGGTAAAATGCATGTCCATTATGGTGTCTTTGAAATCTCATGCATTTTTTTTTACCTTGCAGAAGGACAATGTTGCCAACCAAAGAGAGCATTTGATCTTGTTGCTTGCGAATGTACATATACGCAATGTTCAACAACCTGAGCAACGGTTTAAGGTCAATTCCTTTTTTTTTTTATTCTTTTTTTTTCTCCTTGTAGAGATTCTAAGGGTTGCTACAGTGGGGTGAGTCTTCGCAAGTTATATCTCACAAGCTGTTTTCTCTCTTTTAAAGGGTCATTACAACTTACAATTTGGCTTCTTTTCATTTTATTTACAGTTACATGATCGTGCATTGGATATAGTGATGAAAAAGTTATTTAAGAACTACAAAGGATGGTGCAAGTACTTAGGTCGCAAAAGCAGCCTTTGGTAAGCTTATCTGGGCAATTGATCAATACTAGTATCGTTTTTGTGAGATGAGATATGATTTAGAGTCCTCGAATATGTTTCAAATCTACAACCATTCGGAGGGCAATGACTTAGTCAACTTTGATACTATTACATTATTAATTAGAGGAGGGATCCAATTACACCTTTTTTAGTGACACATCATGACACCGTTTTTTATATAGGTCAATTTTGCGATTTCAAAATCCAAACAGTCGATCCGAACCGTTCAACATGATCACCATATTAAAATGTGCTTGGAGATCAAATTTTATATTTTTTTGAATTTTTTTACTATTTATTAAGATGGTTACAAAATCGCTGTTTTTTAATGGTCTGAAAACAACAATTTTTGTAACCATCTTAATAAATAGCAAAAAAATTCAAAAAAATGTAAAATTTGATCTCCAAGCACATTTTAATATATCCATCATGTTGAATGGTTTGAATCGACTATTTGGACTTTGAAAATGGTAGGTGTCAAAGTGTGTCACCAAAAAAGGTGTAATTGGATCCCTCCTCTATTAATTATTACTAATGAAATGATTAATATCTCAGTAAATATATTTTCTCTGCATTATACTGTTTTGTACTTTTTTAAGTTCAGCTCACACTAATTTTGAGTACCTTTAGGATGTCATCTTATCTAGTCAGAACAAAGAGATTTTAGCCGTGCATATATATAATTCAGCCAGCACCAATTATCTATATTATCATTTATGTGGAATTAGTGAAACTCCTGCATAATTATATATAATCAATCATCCTAAGAATTAATTTGTTTAAGATATCTTGGTCTCGTGTAATTCAGAAGTTATGTGATTTGGTTTGGAATCCCGAATCCGTATTGAGTTGGCCATTCAGAGTGCATTATGTAACACTTTACATCTTTTTTTTTTTAAAAACAAAATTTTAATGTCAGGATGCCAACTATTCAGCAAGACGTACAGCAGCGTAAATTGCTTTATATGGGCCTGTATCTTCTTATATGGGGTGAAGCTGCTAACTTGAGATTTATGCCAGAGTGTCTTTGCTACATTTACCATCATGTATGTTTCCACATCATTTAGTCTACATGTTATATATTACTCGTATGATCGATATATTTTTTTATTTTCGTGTTAATTATTGTACTTTGTAGATGGCGTTTGAACTCTACGGCATGCTCATTGGCACTGTTAGTGCCATGACAGGAGAATCTGTAAAACCTGCCTATGGAGGTGAAGAAGAAGCCTTCTTAGAGAAAGTAGTTACGCCAATTTACGAAGTTATAGCCAGAGTAAAATTCCTCCCACATTTTGTAATTTCCTGCTATATATATATATATATACGTGCTTTTGTATAATTGACCTTAATTATGCATATGTATGCACTCAGGAAGCCAGGAAGAGTAAAACAGAGAGGGCAAAGCATTCTCAATGGAGAAACTACGACGACTTGAATGAATACTTTTGGTATTGAATTTCTTATTTCTTTCTATCAATATTCTTCAAGTTTCTTATGCTTTATCTTATTATGGTTCAATGCATAGGTCTGTTAATTGTTTTCGCCTGGGTTGGCCAATGCGAGCAGAAGCCGATTTCTTTCAACAAAGAAAAACTGATATTGAAGAAATTGGAGTAAGCTTTTTAGTTATGCACGTGCTCACACCCAAACACAAACTTCTTAACTAAATCATATTGTTCAATAAAAAATTGAATAATTTATTATAAAGCTAAATTTATACTGTCAATGTAAACCAGTAATATGCATTGATTTTAATTCCCAGAAAATAAGATCCTTTAAATTTTTCACTAAGTTATCATCTCTTTTACATGTGTAAATAATAATTCATCAGGACATGAATCGACAATTCTGGTAACGTGTCACATTTGCTTTCCAACATGCTAACTTTCAGTTGTTGCCAGGAGAGGCGACCCACTATAGACAGATGGCCAGGGAAAGTAAATTTCGTGGAGATACGCTCATTTTGGCATATTTTTCGTAGTTTTGATAGAATGTGGAGTTTTCTCATATTATCTATGCAGGTAACATTCTCTTCTCTTCTTAATGAAAGCTAAGATTTTGGACCTAAATTATTTGCATACTGTGCTAACTTGGATTGCGGAAAAGGTGATAATAGATTTTAACGTACGTCAATTTTATCAATGTTTTATTTTTTTATTTCTTTTGCTAGATAATGATAATTCTCTCTTTCAACGGAGGCTCTCTTGGTGATCTTTTTGATCCTACTGTTATTATGAAAATACTGAGCATCTTCATTACTTCTGCAATATTGAATCTCGGACAATGTAAGCCAAATTAGCATTGATATATTAAATACAATCATGTCAAAATTGTCATCAGTCATGATTAAACCTGTTGGTTAAAGAACTTATTTGATTTTTGGAAGGCTGATCATTACTGAAAAAATAGAACCTTCAAAGTAAAAAAGTATATTACGATATTATATACAAGAAAAGTAAATTATACCAAACTGCACACATATGTCAAAAAGGTAATGCTGGATAACTAATAAGCCGTAATGTTTGTAATTTGGTAAGCTATTATTGCTTAAATGCATTTAGGTAATGCCTTTAATTACCGGTCTTATATTGTCAGCCCAAGTTTTTTCCCTTTGGTTATATCTTAATTATTTTGGTAATACTAAACCTTCTATATACTTCTACTAATTCTTGTAGCCGTCCTACATTTGGTGATGAACGTGAAAGCGAGAAAGAGCATGACATTTGCAGTTCAACTCAGATATGTACTGAAGGTAGTAAGTGCTGCTGCATGGGTGATCATATTACCAGTCACATATGCTTACACGTTGAACAACCCTATGGGATTTGCTAGAACAATCAAAGGCTGGTTTGGAGATGGCAAGAGCCACCCATCACTGTACATAGTTGCTGTGCTCGTTTACCTATCACCGCATTTTCTCTCTGCTACTTTGTTCCTTATTCCTTGCCTCAGAATTATCCTCGAGAGCTCCCATTATCGGGTGATTATGTTCATGATGTGGTGGGCTCAGGTAATATATCTTCTTATTTTTAAGCTTCTTTATGTGAAATTAATCTACTAGACTGTACAGCAAAAAGTTCATGCTGCTTGCACAATGTACTACTTGAGCTTATTCAAAATCTTCATTCTATTGACAAACTCCATCCAGCTTCCACCTGTGACCATGTTTCCCAGTAGTTAAACAAAGACATGGCCTAGTTTTTTTTAATGGGTCTACTGCTGGAATGAATGAAATTATGGCTGAAATTTGATGTGGGATAAGTTACAAAATTAGATAAGAACTAATCTTTGATCTAGTGACAAAAAACAGTATTCTATGGGTGAGAGGTCGCAGGATATCTAGTGGATATTAAAACAGTTGGTGGCTTGACCTCAAATTTTACTAAAAAAAAAAAAAAGTTTCAAAATCAGATATATTTTCTAAAAATTTAGAAAAAAAAAATGTTTGCAAAGGCCTGATGGTCAATGCATAAAGTTGTGTTGGGTTTTATTCCCAACTTCTCGGCCCAGAAGGGCCCATTCCATAGGGCCGCCTTCTTAGAGAGTCCGCATCCTCTGCATTAATGCACTGTTTAAGTTTATCTCCTGACTGTCCGATAAGAATCCGGACCAATCCGGCCCACGGCTGTGATGCCCTGGTCCCTTCAATATTCGTGCGGATTTAAATTAGACGGTCCAAATCTAAATTCAAATTTGAGTTAACTTGAGTCAGAGATACGAATTCCTGGTTAGAGGGGTAGGCGGTGAAAAAGAATTCACATCCCCTCAGGTCACCGGACTGATACAATTGAATCGGCCGGCCCAAATTGTTCTTTTTAACTTGGCACGAATCTCAAAGCACAAATAATACTGCCACCTGTGCCATCCTGAGCAAGCACCGGCTGAGATTAAATATGGGCCGTCCGTTTCAATTGTGTTAAGTCAGGTACCTGGGAGGATACGGATCCGGTGAAAAGAGCAGACTGACCTCTCCCTGACTCCACTCCAGTGCGAGTCCGTGTCCCCCAGGTAGTGCAATTTAAAAAAACGGACGGCTCAGATTAATTCCAGCCGGTGCCTATGGTTTGAGATTAGTGCCAAGTTAAAAGAATGGTCCGATTTATGACTTGCATGGTGGTGATACGGTTTCCTCCAGTGCTCTAGTCTGTGTGTGTGTTTTGCGGGGAAGGGGAGCTAGCGATGAGAAAGAAAAGAAAAGGGACAATTTCGGCAAGGTGATCTTTCCTTATGGTGAACCGCTATGCGACAACTGCCATCCTAATTGTGATGGACAAGGAGTGACAACTGCACAGTGAAACCTAGGGGTGCAAACGGATCGGATACAGATCGGATAGTGGTAAAACCATATCCGTATCCGTTTTTATTTTTCGGATACGGATACAGATCGGATATTAGACGGATACGTACGGATACGGATTGGATATCGGATATCCGTAGATATATACATAAATTTTGTCATAATATATATTATATTATATGGTATATATTTACTATTCGGATACGGATAATTAAAATGTAAAACCGTATCTGTATCCGTATCCGTACGGATATTCGGATATCGGATATTCGTATTTAATTTTCAGATACGAATCTGGATACGGATTCAGATACAGTCAGATATTATCCGATCCGTTTTCACCCCTAGTGAAACCGCCTCTGCACAGGTCGTGAGCATCAACTTTAACTTATGGATGGCAATTTCTTATCTCTGCCTCTGTTGAGGTTGTATTTGGGAATTATGCGTCAGTGGAGGTTGTATTTTGGATTGACTATACTCGTTAAACAAAAGAGGTGTGTCGAACCCTTTATCGATTGTTGTAATAGATGTATAGGTTTATTCTATCCAGTGCACATGAGGAGTTTGATGTAAAGCCCAAGTGACATATTCATTGGTTTGATTGGAACCTGACAGTTACCTCTTTGTTAAAATTTTCAGCCTCGCCTCTACGTTGGCAGGGGAATGCACGAAAGCCCTTTTGCCCTTTTTATGTAAGGATGTACTAAGAACTTTCTTCTGAAAGAATTCATTAAAACTACCTTTTCCTATCCAAAGATTTGAAACTTGAATTATCTGAGTGCAGGTACACGTTGTTTTGGGTGATGCTTCTGGCGACAAAGATGGCATTCAGTTATTTTATAGAGGTGCAATTTCTCTACTGTTAACTTGCTTTTAGTTGTAAGGCAAAAGTCAGCTAGGGACTTCACTACTATAGTTTACTAGTAATTTTTTTTTTCATTTGCACTAATATTAGTTTCCATTGCAGATCAAACCTCTTGTTGGACCAACGAGAGCTATCATGAAAACTCCTATCACCACGTTCCAATGGCATGAGTTTTTCCCTCATGGTAAGACAGTAGACATTTCAATTCCATTTCACTATAACATGCAATGGAAGCATAAGTAACTGTGGTTACTGCAATTGACATTACCAAATCTGCAATTAAGCAACTGAACAAGGTCTAGAACAGTAGATGTTACACAATGTTAACAATACAATGTATTATTCGTCGAATCTCTTGTTGACAAACTTTTGTACTTTCATTTCAGCAAAGAACAATATTGGTGTCATAATTGTACTGTGGACTCCGATAATTTTAGTATGTTCTTGGACTTCTCTTGTTTAAAGAACTCAATTTACAACCTGTGAGCTAATACATTTATCTCCATTTCCAGGTTTATTTTATGGATGCACAAATTTGGTATGCAATATATTCAACTATATATGGAGGAGTTCATGGTGCTTATAAACGTCTTGGAGAGGTTGGTGAAGTGTATATACTCTTCCTGATTTTTTCAGTGTATCAAATAGCCATTTTGTATTGTTTGAGCAATCATGCTTTACTAACTATAACCAGGTAATACAATGTTTGTCAGATCTGGAATTGGCATTATAGTGGAACATACCTGTGCAGCATTTGTTTATGTATATTTTTGTGGTTATATTTCATTTACACAATGTAGTAAAGTTTAAAAACGATATGAATGGAAGATTTTGAGTAGTTCTCTAAGATAATAATTGATTTGTACCTCGATGCCCTTTAAGACAAGATAACTATTGGTCACGCTTATTGATAAGAGGTCTAGAAATTCTTTGAAGTTATCAAGTAGTTAAGTCCTGGTCGTACCTTTGCATCATAAGTTTACTGTCATGAGATAAGAGAGTGAGTATTAATATCTGACGCTCCACTTTATTCGCATGTCTAAAACACAAACAGATTCGAACTTTACAAATGTTACGGTCCCGATTTGAATCTATACCCGGTGCATTTAGTGATCGGTTAGTTCCGGTGGAGAAAACGGGAGCTCACCGAAAGAAAGGGATCAGGGCATATTTAGCCAACAAGAAGCCTGAAGCGGTTTGCAGCTTTCAAATTTCAAAATGCACATTTATTTCTATATTTCGTTCTATATGTGCATTGCTTGTAAAACTATGTAATCTACTGTTTAGGTATCTGAGGAACAAAAGGAGATAATGGAAGCAAGGTTTGCACAGATGTGGAATGAGATAATTACCAGCTTCCGAAAGGAAGATCTTATAAGTAACAGGTAATTTGCGTATTTTTCTTATTACAAATAATTATCATTACATTTCTTACAAAAAAATGAAAACTTTATGAATTTAATTTGTTTGAATCAGGGAAAAGGAATTGCTTCTAGTGCCATACGTTGCAGACCCAGCTATTAAGCTTATACAATGGCCTCCGTTCCTACTTGTTAGCAAGGTAAAACATACTACTATTAGAAATATAACCTTATACGTCAGCTTGTCTATTAGTTGAGCTTTGAAAGCAATTAATTATGTAGGATGGCACAGTGCTAAAGGTCCTGAATTCCAACCCTACAGAACTATTCATAACTGTCAGAGATTGCACATGAAAACCGACAAAAGTCACAATGCTATTTCAAATTAAAAAGAAAAGTATATGAGAATAAAAGGGTATACTTATTTAAATAAGTAGCTCCCATGGTTTGGTGATGGATCATCTTGCAGCATAAACATTATATCGATTATTTAATTTGTATCCACATCAACATGTGCGGTGCTGTTTTAATAAAATAAGATGACTAACCGCTTTTTCTGCACATCGAAGCTCTAAGAGAATGTTGTTAACATTTCCGATTAATTTCAAGTAAACAGATACTTGTTGTTGTGGCAGGTTCCTATAGCAGTTGACATGGCTGAAAAAAGCAATAAAAGCGATCATGAGCTTATAAAGAGACTGGAGTCTGATTATTATATGTTTTGTGCTGTGTGTGAATGCTATAGATCATTTAAGAGCATCGTCACAGACTTGGTGCTAGGAGAACAAGAGAAAAAGTGAGTCATTTGAGTTCTTTGGAAATAAGGTTTTGCTTGGGTAATCTTAGTTTGAGGATTGTGTAGTTACTAAAAAATTGCAAAATAATCATGTTTTGTTAAACTTCTGCCATGATGAATTGGGTCCCATACTATTTTTCGAGTCGATTATCATGTTTCAGGGTTGATTTGTCTCAGATTAGGTTCAACTTAGCTTCATGCTTCAGAAATTCCCAGTTTCTGGTTAATTTGGCTTTGTGGCCGACAAGATTGATCTTTCTGAATTGCATTTCATTTTTCTGTTAAAGTATTGTGTTAAATACATATTGGATTGCATGTGCTTTAGGTTATATTGTGAGTTAGGTTATGCATTGGGCTCGGTGTGCAGTTGTTTCGGTTTGGTCAGGTGGGGTTTCAGTCCAATCTGATTATGAGCATTAAACTTTACCAGCTCTAGTTTCACTCAAGGAACTTATTTCTTCTAATCCCAGTTGACCTGAATTATACTGTATAGTAAGTACTGTACTTAGAGGTAACTTCAATAAACCAGGCTAACATGTGTGTGTACTCATATAACCTTTGGGTATCAGATGTGCAAATTTTTTTACCTTTATTTTGCAGGGTTATAAAGGTTATATTTGACGAAGTGGATGGCCTTATAGAGAGTGGTAAACTTATCCAAGAGTTAAACATGGATGCGTTGCCTGTTCTCTGTAAGCAGTTTGCCAAGCTAGTCAAGTATTTGGTACGTGCTCTTGACTTGACAAGGAACTTTTTTTTTTATTGGAACCTATGTATTTTTTATTAGCTGGGTACTGATTTGCATGATTACAGATGGTGATCTTAATCTAGATAATTGGGCTTGTTAATAATATTTTGTTCAGCTGAATTAGCTAACCAGATGCACCGGTAGATTTTGAGTTTCCTTGGAACTCATTTAATTGCTTTCCTATATTTAGCCTTTAATAGAACAGAGAAATAACTATGCAGATTGATAACAAGGATGAAGATAGGGAGCATGTTGTTTTTTTGTTTCAAGGCATGCTAGAAGTTGTGACAAGGGATATGATGGAAGAACAACTCTCGAGGTATTTTAGCTTAAATTATTATAATTGTAATGAGACATACCGAGTCATCTTACCAATTTTGTCTTGGCCTCCTTAATGTATGGAGACTAAGACAAATTATGGAGCTTTTTTGTTATGATTTTACAATTTTGTGTTTGCTTTTGGGATAGTCTTTTGGAAGCGAGTAATAATGGGGGATCATATGGGAAAAAAGAAAGCTTGGCACCCGAAAATGTTCAATACCAGTTGTTCTATCCCACTGAAGCTCTCAAGTTTCCTATACCAAGAACTGATTCTTGGGATGCTTGGATGGAGAAGGTAATAAACTTTTTTTACAGTTCTCGTATTGAACCTTATATTGTCTGTGATCAGTACTACTTGTGAATCTATAGTTTGACTATGGTTCGGTTGGAATAACATGATGCTTAAAACTTATGAATATGTTTCAGATAAGAAGGCTTGATCTGCTTCTTACTGAGAAGGAATCTGCCATGGATGTACCAACCAATTTAGAAGCCAGAAGGCGTATCACCTTCTTACAAATTCTTTATTTATGGATATGCCTGATGCTCCCAAAGTCCGTAGCATGCTTTCTTTTTCGTAAGTAACCTATGAATATTATTTCTTGTTTTTTTTTGTTTTATCTTTTGCCATTTGCTCCAAGTTGATCAATTGTTCTTCTTTTTCATTTCCATTATTTTCTTTTCAGAGTGTTGACGCCGTACTTCACCGAGGATGTTCTACTACATGAACTTGAGGAAGAAAATGATGATGGAGTTTCCACTCTTTTCTATCTACAGAAGATCTTTCCAGGTTATCTTGGCTCCTGACCCCTTGCAAAAGAAAAGAAAAATAAAAATACACAAACTAAGAATTAAAGCTTATTTTGTACATTAATCTGCTTTGTCAATTTCATTAGTTATGTGGCTGAAGGTTTTTCTTTTGTTTTAGATGAATGGAAGAACTTCCTTGAAAGGGTTGGATGTAAATCAGATGAAGAGTTTCAGGCCAAAATTGACGAACTTGAAGAGCACCTCAGTAAATGGGCATCATTCAGAGGGCAAACCTTAGCACGAACAGGTATAGTATCAGTGGATATCAATTTTCCTTTCTACTTGCAGTCAGTTAATTTAATGGGAATTATAGTTGCAATATATGGTTACTAATAACTTAATGCGGCCTTTATATTAGTTTTACTTAAAAAATATATATATAGCACCGTTAAAAGGTACATTACATACAAAGATGGAACAATTAATGAGAAGAATTGATTTTGAGAAAAGAATAGATAATTTCATTAATTCACCCAATGGGTTATATGGAGTATACTTCTTACACATCGGTCCCTAAACTATTACATAATTCTCAACAAGAAACCACAAAAGTTTTGAGTGAAGCTTGTATGAGCTTAAGATCACCAACCATGGATTGACTTTAAATGACAACTTCTACCATTGATCTTGATCTACTTGACCAACCAAGTATTTGTGTTCCAAGATTTTCATTTCTTTAGTTCATTATGCATAAGATTTTTCAAAAAGGATGAAATATTTTGGTGTGTTCATTTTTGAACCGCATGGTCTTACCCAAAAAGAGCTGGAAAGATTAAAACTTTGACACGAAAATGTTTTTGTCAAGTAGATCAAGATTAAACAGTTCAAATTTGTCATTCAAACCAACCTGATAGTCTTTAAAGTTAAGCTCAAAATTACAGAAGTGATGCTTGTAAAAATACTATAGCAGATCATGTAAAGTTAATGAAAGATTGAAAGAGCTGTTAGATAAAACAAAACACATAACAAGCTTTGGTTAATGCTTCTGTTGTGATACAAGTCTGTGGAAAAAAAATCTCTAAATTGTTGGATTTCTGTTCGTAGTGAGAGGTATGATGTACTATAGGAAAGCTTTGAAGCTTCAAGCATTTCTTGATATGGCCGAAGATAAAGGTACTTGACTTTCATGTCCTCCTTGCAACAATCCTATAATATGATTTCTTCCATTGGTATTGCTAGTCCTTATGACCTAGTTCTTCTTTTCATTGGGCAGATCTAATGAAAGGCTACAAAGCAGCCAAGTCAATCTCTGGTGAAAATTCAAAGTCAGAGAGATCTCTATGGGCTCAATGCCAAGCTGTGGCAGACATGAAGTTCACGTATGTTGTGTCATGCCAGCAATACGGAAATCAAAAGAGATCTAGTGATATCCGTGCAAAGATATTCTAAATCTCATGATAAAGTACGTGTTTTAGTTACCAAATTGGTTGCAGCAAGACCCAAGAAACCCATATTTTCTTATCAAAGTGAATGTAGTAATGGAAGTCAGCATAGATTGATTTTCTGCATTCTTTTTGAATTTTTCTATCATTTAACTTTTGGGAAAATTGGTTATTTGCCACTCCAAAACCTTCAATTGTAAAAATGTCATCTCGAAATTTGAAATTGTAAAAATGCCACTCTAAACTTCATTAATTCCTAATTTTGCCATTTATACTGTATTCTTATACTATTTTTATTAAAAATTAACTGAAAAATACTGTTTTGGTATACATCCACGGTTCATATGTTTGTCCACTTCATTAATGCATAGAAAAATGTACGCCAAAACAGTATTTTTCAATTAATTTTTAATAAAAATAGTATAAGAATACTGTATAAATGGCAAAATTAGGAATTAATGAAGTTTAGAGTGGCATTTTTACAATTTCAAATTTCGGGATGGCATTTTTACAATTTGAAGGTTTTGGAGTGGCAAATAACCAATTTTTCCTTAACTTTTATGTCTTTCGACAAGTATTGTTGGGGCCCAATCGACTATTGTGCCTGAAGCCTGGTGCAAGTCATTGAATCAAGTTATTAATTATTGTTGTTATTGTTTTTATTTTATTTTGTTTTCCCCTTTGATGTTGCCAAGGCATTAATGAATGTGAAAAGTGTTTTATTTTTTCTCTTTCGAAGGTACCCATCATTACGTGTAGCCTACATTGATGAGGTGGAGTTACCGGGGAAGGAAAAGAAGAAGGTTTACTATTCTACTTTGGTAAAGGCTCCTTTAACTAAGGCTGGAAAATTCTTCTGAGGAGGTCCCACTTGATCAGGTATATTTTGTGATGTAAAAATTCTTCAGAACAAAAATTTACAGTTGTTCATGTTGTTGCTAGTATTACTCGACATGCAATATTTTTTATATAATCACTCTCTGAAGAAATCTTGGGTTAGTTGTCACAACTTTATGGCCATAGAGGAAGTTGTTAAGTCATTTGTGATGACACAAATTATAATCTTTACTATTAATTTTTGTTGAACAGATTATCTACCGAATACGGCTTCCAGGTCTAGCTATTCTAGGGGAAGGAAAGCCAGGAAAACCAAAATCATGCTATTATATTTACTCGTGGTGAAGGCCTGCAAACGATAGATATGAACCAAGTACTTCTACCAATTTCTTGCAGCTTGATTTTTATATATTTCATTCATTTCTTCAAACCATGCATTTTAATTTCATTTGATTAAATCTTGTAGTACTCATCTTTAGGATAATTATTTGGAAGAAGCACTTAAAATGAGAAACCTGTTGCAAGAGTTTCTGAAAAAGAGGGCGCCAGATACCCATCAATTCTTGGAGTTAGGGAACATATTTTCACAGGAAGGTACTATGCTTTTTGTACTTCAAACATAGTTTTCATGCATTAATAATTGATCTTGTAGATATTAATTTCCTTTTTTTTCCTATGTAGTGTTTCTTCTCTTGCATGGTTTATGTCAAACCAAGAGACGAGTTTCGTTACTATTGGGCAAAGGGTGCTAGCGTACCCTTTGAAGTAAGTTCGTGTATTTGGATTTCTTCCTTTTTTTTCCTGCTCTTTTGAAAACGATTTTGGCATTAAAAGAAAGCAAAACAATTTCTTCTATTTCTTATGATGGAAGTGTACTACCTTTTTTTGACATTTTATATTTTGCAATATGTTGTTTAGTATGCTTTGGCAAATTTTTAATCATTTTTTGGTTCTAGAGTTGTGTCATCTTTAGCTTTTCACAAGCCTTGGATCATCTTTCCAGGGTTCGATTTCACTATGGTCATCCAGATGTCTTCGACAGACTTTTTCATATAACAAGAGGAGGAGTCAGTAAAGCATCCAAGACCATTCATCTAAGCGAGGACATTTCGCAGGTTTGACTGTACAATCTCATGGTTATTTTTTTAAAGGTCTACGTCTAATGTTCAAAATAATATATTCAAAATTTTCTCCTAAACATAAGAACACCTTGCATGAATTAGACAGCTTTATATCCCCCAAGAGACTGCATCACTTAAATTAAAAAAATTCAAATTTTTGAGAAGTAAACATGTGGTTAAAGCCTTATTTACCTGAGCGTCACTGCCTTTTCAGTGTTGCTTTAGTATTCATCTCGTTTTAAGGTCTCGCATCCTAATTTGAATTCTCATACAGGCTTTAATTCGACGCTTCGTCAAGGAAGTATCACACATCACGAGTACGTTCAGGTTGGCAAGGGCCGAGATGTTGGGCTAAACCAGATATCCCAATTCGAGGCCAAAGTAGCAAATGGTAATGGAGAGCAAACCCTTAGCCGTGACATATACCGGCTTGGGCACCGTTTTGATTTCTTTCGTATGCTCTCTTGTTACTTCACCACGATAGGTTTCTACTTTAGCAATCTGGTATGCCTATTTATTTCCACTTGAGTTGTAATTTTTTTGTTCATTAGTGTGATTGTCTCTACTAATGAGTTGTCGGTTTTCTATTCACAGTTGACAGTCCTAACAGTGTATATGTTTCTCTATGGTCGGGTATATCTGGTTGTTAGTGGGCTTGAGGAGGCCTTACCAGTAAAAAATTTGCTCACAACCGTCCCCTTCAAGTTGCACTTGCTTCACAATCTTTTGTGCAACTAGGGTTTCTCATGGCTCTACCAATGCTCATGGAAATTGGATTAGAGAAAGGATTTGGCAATGCACTCAGCGAGTTCTTGCTAATGCAACTTCAACTATCCACTGTCTTTTTTACCTTCTCTCTTGGGACTAAAACCCACTACTATGGCAGAACACTTCTCATGGAGGGGCCACGTACAGAGGCACTGGGCGTGGCTTTGTGGTATTTCATGCAAAGTTTGCTGATAATTACAGGCTCTATTCACGCAGTCACTTTGTCAAGGGACTTGAATTGCTGATTTTGCTTGTGATATACCAGATTTATGGGTCATCCTATCAATCATCAGTTGGGTACCTTTTTATCACTTTCTCCATGTGGTTTATGGTTTTCACATGGCTTTTTTCGCCATTTCTGTTTAACCCGTCAGGGTTGAGTGGCAAAGATATCTGATGATTGGAGTGATTGGAATAAGTGGATTAACAACCGTGGTGGTATTGGTGTTCCTGATGAGAAAAGCTGGGAGTCTTGGTGGGAGAGTGAGCATGAACACCTTAGTTACTCAGGTTTTCGTGGGATTATGCTGAGATTTTATTATCGCTTAGGTTTTTTTTCTACCAATATGGACTTGTTTATCACCTGAGTTTTACCAAGCATACTCAAAGCATCCTGGTATGTTTTTTTTCCCCTCATCCTCAAATATTCAAATTTTTAATTGATTTAATTGCTAAAAGTGTGACTAAATTAGTATTTTGTGTTTTCAGGTTTATTGCATTTCCGTTCTTATACTGTTGCTGGTGCTTTTAGCTGTGAAGGTACATAATTCATAATTTCTATATGTCCCCTTCCTTGCGTGTTAAGAATAATTACCTATCTGTTAAGTGAAACTGCATTATTGTTAATTATTATTGTACACATTTCTGTAGATTTTGTAACATCGCTATCATTAACATCACATATTTTTCATTTAACAGAGGTCGTTATTGTTAACTTTGGGTTAATATTAGTGGTGGACACATGAAGTTTTCCTTTCTATATAGACAATGTAGGATTAATACTAGATAAGAAATAGTAGATTATTTTAAGAACTTTGTTTTGATCAGTTTAGTATTATTCCAGGCAAACTGATCCAATTATTTTTAGTACACTACTCAATCAGATAACACTCGAGCATTATTTTGTACATTAATTCAACTTTCCAAATATGATACTAAAATGGCATCGTGTCTAGTTTACTTTCTTAAATTTTTTTATTTTTCAGATTGTGTCTTTAGGGAGGCGAAGACTTGGAGCCCAAGTACAGCTGGTTTTTCGGTTGATCAAGTTCTTGGTCTTTGTGACCTTGCTTTCCATCTTGATTGTTCTATTTATTGTGGTTCACATAACTGTTTTGGATATTTTTGTGACCTGCTTAGCATTCATTCCGACTGGTTGGGGACTTCTACAGGTTTGCTTGCTGCAATAATTTGATTTCATTAACCTAGCTCTCATTTATAGAGAGCACTGTATTTTTCTGTTCGACCATAATTCTCTCCCAGTAGTAGGATAAATTCTTGGTTGGGAAAACTAGCTAAAATAAACCGATCAATGACTTAGTAAAATCAATATACATGTGGTCACTTACCACACCAAAAAATTCTTTGTAGGGAAGAAATTGTCAGAAGCAATAAGAAACTTAATTTGTACTTAAATTTACCTAATTTCAACACACCCTTCGTCACCCCCCAACCCAACCACCACCAAACTCACCCAGCCAGCACACACAAAAGGGGAAAAAACAATTAGGTTCTTAAGAGTCTGCCAACTAGAAAGCCTTAAAATGAATATTGAACAGCAGAAATGAGTGGCCTTGTTGCTAAGCACTATGAACTTGTTTTTTTCTTAGATTGCAATAGCTTGTAAGCCGCTGGTGAAGAAAAGCCCTAGCCTCTGGAGTTGGATCCGGTCACTTGCGCGTGGCTACGAAATAGTGATAGGAGTTATTCTCTATGTTCCGGTTACGATCTTAGCTTGGTTTCCCTTTGTGTCAGAATTCCAGACCCGCATGTTATTCAATCAAGCCTTTAGTAGAGGTTTGCAAATTTCTCGCATTCTTGGCGGTCACCGACGTGATAAGTTGTCTCGGACCAAGGATTAACCTTCATTTATGGCAATATTTATTTTCTTATTTATATGCTGATATAATGATAATTTTTAAATTGATTAAATTATAGCTTTTTCATGAATGGTTGAATAATAATTATGTGCTTCTTGTTGTCTGTTTTCCCCCTTTTTAAACTGTTTGTACAAAATTACAGCAAACCTTTTGTATATGCTCAGATCATATTTTGTAGTTGACACCTGGGGGAGTTCAGTTGTTTTTTTTTTTTACTTTCCGAAAGAAACAAAATTTTATTTGAACTTCTATCTGTACCAAATTCAACTTCCAAAGAAGTGCCCAGTTAGTCATTTCATCAGGATGTTTCACTTGCAAAGTGCTTTTGTTGATGTGTCCTCTCCGGATTGTCACTGCAGTATGTGATATGGGATTTCTCTATGGAAAACGTTTCAATTAGGTTGGGATGGATAAGAAATATTATTTAGCAGGTGAAAAGGAAACACTAAAGAACTTTTTCTTGGTTACTAATACTTTGGAAGAGGTTAAGATTTTTTTTACTTTTTGCCTTTTTTGGTGTGCCATGCAATAACAATGCTGACAGAGACATGAGCTGACTTCATTTTCTTTTTGTTTTTAAAGTTACTGCAAATTATGAAATGAGTTCATGAAAAAGTTGGCCCTGAATTTAATATTGATAAATTTAACAGAGAGTAACAAAGAGTCTGAGGTGATAAAAATGGTGCATTTGATTGATTATTTTTCTTACTACAAAACTCCTATTTATAATTACAAAGGCTCAATATAGCCGTTTGTACTATTTCCTATTTATGGTAATGACGGTACACGTTACCGTTTATTTCTTTCTATTTTTGGTATTTAAAACACTTGGATCTTAGATCAATGGTCAATGTGATGATTCTGAGATCAATCTTCAACACTCCCCCTCAAGCTAGGATTGTAAATGTCGAATAATCCTAGCTTTGTGATGTTCTCGAATGGTTTCGGATCTAATCCCTTAGTAAAGATATCAGCTAATTGATCCTCACTTCGAACAAAGGGTATCTCAATTTCTTTGGCTTGCACATTTTGTCTATTGAAATGGCAATCGACTTCTATGTGTTTAGTTTGCTCATGAAACACGGACTCGACGCAATGTGTCGTGCCGAGTTGTTATCGCAATACATCTTCATGGGTTGATCATACATGATACCCATATATTTGAATAATTGCTTAAGTCATACTAGTTCACTCGGTTGATGCCATGGCTTGATACTCCGCTTCCGCGCTTGATCTTGCCACGACATTTTGCTTCTTATTTTTCCATGTGACTAAATTTCCACCTACAAACATGCAAAAGTCAGTAGTGGATTTTCTATCAAAACTTCTGGCCCAGTCTGCATCAGAATAGCCACATATGTTGTTAGAGTTGTTGTTTTTCATCCAAATACCTTTACCATTGTTTCCTTTTAAATATCTTAAAATTCTATTCATGGCTTCTAAGTGAGGGGTTCTAGGTGAGTCATAAATTTACTAATTTAGCTTACAAAAAAAGAAATATCGGGTCGTGTAACAATAAGGTAAAGTAATTTTTCTACAAGTCTTTGGAATTGGTTTATGTCTTCTAATGGTTCACCATCCTCAATATTTAATTTACATTTGTTGTCTATTGGTGTTAAGATCAATTTGCATTCTAACTTACCGGTCTCTTTTAGCAAGTCAATGGTGTATTTTCTTTATGAAATAAATAGACTTTTTTTTAGTAAGCTGCTTCTATTCCTAAAAATACTTTAGGTATTGTAGGGCGCAGAAAGTTGCACTCTTGTTAGAAAGGAAGGTGTGTGCATGTATAATGTCTCAGAATTCAATGCTCTCTATTTTTAAGACATGGATTTGGAGAGGGCATCGAATTTGAGACATTTATTTCTTCCTGCTATTCCTTCTGGTTCACCCTCGATGGGCCTACTGTTCATGATCAGTCCATCGAGAGAGTTTATTGATTGTGGGGACGTTTAACTCCCGGCGGGCGCAAGCCCCCACCATTAATTACATCAGCTGACCCTTCCAAGTCAGACCGAATACCTCGTTCATTCTGAGATTTGTGCCTACTTTTTGTAAACTGAATAATAGGGCTAAAAGAGGGGCTCATGTACTGTTTTGGATTTGATTGATTGGTTCTCGTTGTTTGGACGCATGTGAATGTATGTGTTCATGATGCATGCTTAATTATGCAATTTTTATGATGATTGTATTTATTTAAAATATATTTTTATACTTGGAAAATATGTACATGTGCTTATTTACAATTTATTTATAAAGGAAAATCATTTGGATTTAAGGAAAGGGGTATTTTGCTCATTTCACAGGCTGTTTGATGTTTGGATATGTTTAGTTTTGGTTTAGAAATATGAAGGATTTAATTTAGGTTCACTTGGAGGTGGTTTGAGTTAATTTGAACTTGAAACGAAGAAGTTACGGCCCAAAAGGACTTGTTTGTGAAGTTTTTAACTTTCCAGAGGTCTATTTGTAAAGTCTGAGGGATTGAGACTTGTAATTTGGACTTTTGACAAGGTTTGGATTGCAATTTGGGCTTCCAGGGGCTTGTTCGAAATGATTTTATGATGCTAAGGGTCTGTTTGTAAAATTGGAAGGGCTGCGCTGTAAATAAGGTTTGTCAGAAGGGCTTGCTGGTAAATGAGCTTCTATTTAATTGTTTGCAAGCTTTGAGATTGGTGTTTAGGCTCCAAGATATGCACTGGGCCTTTGAGGTGTGTGCTAGTCCTTCACGATTTGGGCTCAAGGTTTTGAGATTTGTGTTGGATTGAATGAATCTTCATGTATGCAGCACCTTTCGTTTCAGTGCAGTCTTTGGGGCTTGATTCTGAGCAATATAATAAACAGAAATCTTAGTATATCATATGGATTTACAGAGAGTGATGTAAACTATAATCCTGTAAAGTTTCATGATTTTTGGGACATTATTTCTAGGCTTAAGGGTCATGTAAAGGCAGGGACAAACATGGAACCGTTACTGTACATGTGCATATTTATCAGGCTGGTCAATTTTTGAGACTTGATATCTTTCAATTTACTTGAAGATTTTTTATGAAACTTCAGTCTTATGCTATGGTGTCAAGCCTATAAGTCCGCCCATTTTCATAATTTTTCATAGTGTTTAGCTATGTCAAACAGAGGTGCAAAGTGGTGACCTGAGCAGCCATTCTACTCATTTTTACAGTTTTTCAGATTTTGTTCTTTTCATTGTGATTTATCTACTTGACCATTTTGGGAGTTCTTTGTATGGTTTTAAAGTTTGACATGTGATATATCAAATGGCCAAGTATCAGATTTTTCTGCCATGCGGGGCTATGATAAACTGTGGTACAAAGTGGTGACAGCATGCATGTTTTTGGTTGGTTTTTTTATATTTCAAAGGCTGGACTTTGGAAAGTCATAGAAAATGCATAGGAAATGCTATGAATGTAAACTTTGGGTCTAAATTGTGTGTTTTTGAGTCCTCTATCTAACTGTTCAAATGGATTTTTGGTTTGGACTTCTGATCAGCCTGCACTGGCTGATCTGTCACAGGGTGTCAATTTGGGCATTATGGTACCAGTTGAGGCTTCAATCATCTCAACTTGATTTTTATACTGGTACAAGCATGGATTCAGTTTGTTGGACATGTGAGCATGTTGTTTACCAGACTTTAACCATCATGCATGGATCAACAGATGGTACTGAAGTCCGGGAAAATTGGGGTTTTGCAATTAGGCCCCTCAAAAGGGAGTATGCTAAGAAGAATAATAAAAATTCCAATTTGTATGAGATGTAGTTAAACATCAATCCTCAGCAAATCATCCTTTTTACTTTTCTTATTAGCATACTGTTATGAAGTCCATATTTTAGTTAATTTATATTGTGAAAGGCATATAAAGATACTGATTAATAGAAGGATGTAGTTAACATCAACTTCTAACATCATTTCTTTTTATGCTTCTTTACAACATAAAACTGTCACTTTTAATTTGTTTAATTAC
Source organism: Carex kokanica (assembly GCA_025461125.1). NCBI lineage: Eukaryota > Viridiplantae > Streptophyta > Magnoliopsida > Poales > Cyperaceae > Carex > Carex kokanica. The sequence goes on from JAJGRX010000431.1 coordinate 258,156, forward strand.
GTGTGCATAGTATGCTTTCGGTCACCTTTGCAACAGAAGAGAAAAGGGAAAAGAAGAAAAGAAAGGAAGAAAGGGAAGACAGTGACACCCTATGTTTTGTAAATACATATTTTTGTAGAATCATAGGCTTTATGCGCATATATCAGCTATAAAGCTGCACTTGCCTCATCTTTTTATTATATTTCATATCTATCCCACAATAGTACTGACAACTATATGTAATATCATTTTTATTAGGAAGATCAGATTTCTAGTTATCAAGTGAACTAGAATCTAGAATCCCTTTATTGTTTACCAGAAAAAGGAGAAGAAAAGATATTAATGAAGCTCCAATTAAACAGCAAGAACAAAGAGAAGAAAAGGGAACAAAAGGAAAGGCAAAGAAGATTTGAATTTTGGTATTATATTCATACGTTGCTGTTTTTTTTCTTTTTTGTGAAACAATAAAGGGATGCATATTTATTTTATTTTTTCAGAAACCTTAGCTTTATGTACATCAGCTATAAATCTGCATTTGCCTCATTTTTATTATGTTTTTTTTTTGAATTAATCTCACAGTAGCATTGACGGCTACAGGAGATGTCATTGCTATCAGGAAAATTCAGATCTCTAGTCATTGATAAAACCGAGATCTAAACTTCCATTATTGATTGACAGTAAGATGCAAAAGAAGCCAAACACCAAGCAAACAGAGAAGAAAGAATAGAAAAGTAAAGAACAAAAGAATCAGCAACAAAAAGTAAAGAAAAAAGACTCGAATTTGCTCTTCAAGTAAGAACCTTTATTGCTTTATGATACCCTTACAATCGGTGGCCTATTTAGGCATTTACATTGCAAAAGTAGCTGATTTCCAATCTATTTCTATTGAGAAATGACAGGGGTTTTGAGTGGAGCTTTGGCTTTTTATTGATGTGTAGTATATGCGGCTGTATATAGGCGCAAGGGGTTTCAGCTATTGGTAGCTTGGTGTGTATATGGGGCTATGGCTGTAGCTTGAGCAGGTTATGGGGTCATGGCTGTGTTTCTGGGCGTTTGTGTATAGTGTAGGTAAGGTTTGAATTTTGTATAGTGTAGGCTATGCGGCTCTCCTTCTTGAGAAGAAGGCAGGGGTCTTTAAATGCCTTCGAATTGGGGTTTATGCATAGCTCCAGCAGCTGGACAGATCGATGTATTGGCAGCATCCGGATCGTTAAATGCATCTAACGGCCTTGATTGAGTGTAGTGAAGGACGAAGAGCATCTCCAGCTAGCGCCAGGAAATTTTACCGTTTCTTCTGACTTCTTTTGTCTGCTAGGGGAAGGAGAAGATCCTTTTAGGTTATATGAGCTTGGTGCTTTGTAGACCACGCAGAGGCCGACTGAAGGCTTTTAGTAAACCAGGTTTAGATAATTAAAGGCGCTGCTGAGATTCATTCCGCTTCATTTTCGCACCTCTTTTAGCTGTAGGTTCGGCAGCAGCAGCTCAATTCAATTCGGGCCTTTAATTTCACTTGGTTTAGCCCGTGGAGGAACTTGATTCATTTCTTCAATTTAGGCTTGAGCCTTTAATCTATTTCATTGATATGGCCCGAATTTCTTTAATCAATTTCATATGGCCCGAATTTGATTGGTCCGGATCCATATCACATATATTTTTTTATCCAACCCGTGAGCCTCTAATCAATTAAATGAATGTGTTAATATCCTCCATTTTAACATTCTAAATGGACACCTCCATTTCTTATTTTTTTTGCTCTTTTATTTATTTTTAAATCCCAATTTTTTTAGGGTCAAACAAATGCCCCCACCTGGGTGAGGTGTGAAGACCTTAGGATTGAACAGCTTAGCCAGGTGCCCCCAGTGTTCTTCTTAAACTTCATGGAATTCTTTCTGAGTTATCTTCTTGCTTGAATCTCAGGTGTTTGAACTCCATATTGGGCATTGGGTTCGGAAGCAGGTTTGATCATCACCTTCGTTCAAGTCTGCTTCAAAAGGTTCATTATCCTTATCTCATTATGCTAGTACTTGCATGGTTGGGTGCGAGCTGAATGCATGTTCTTCGGGGTTTGTCTGAGTAATTGATCCCTTGGTCATATTGGGGGACCCAGACAGTGACTATTCTCCAAACATACACCCAAGGAACCTGTCTAACCGATGAAGAATTACAACAGTGGAAAAGTCCATCTTTGATCTGCTTTGTATTGTGTGCTTCTCTTTGGGGCTTTTGGCTAGTTGGGATTGATTTTGGATGTGTTTTTGGGCACTGTTGATCTTTTGCACCCGAGAGCCTTCAGGTTTTGTCTGCTTGTGGCTTTTGGTTGTAGTTTAAAGTCTTCTCGAACTATGCTTGGTTGGGACTTGATCTTGGTTGTAGTTTAAGGTCTTTTCGGACCATGGCTGTAGTTTAAGGTCTTTCTGGACCGTTGTGTTGGATTTGGTTTTGGCTATAGTTTAGGGTCTTTTCGGACCATGGTTGTAGTTTAAGGTCTTTTCGGACCATTCCATCATTGTTTGATTGATTGTGCCAGTGTTACGGGCTTATGCCGGCTTTTGCATTTTTCATGAGGAGGTGGGAGATTGCACCTTTCTTCATTTTTGCTCACAATTTGGATTCCTTCTTATTCATTGACGAGGTTGTGGATCCTGTAATTAAAACATTCCAAACCTCGGCAGTATCTAAATCTTATGGTACTTTGTTTTTGTTGGATATTCATTTTGCATTTACATATTTATTATGTTTGAACTTTTATCTTGTCTTTAAGCGAATCCCGCATAAGAAATTTGTCAAAGATGTTCAAGGAAATGGAGTTTTCATGAAAATTGGATATAACTTGTAAATTTTGGAAGAATACTTGGGTTTTATCTTGGAAAATTTCTCTATTCATCCCACGAAATATTTTACTCAACATCCCTTGAATAAAAACCTAGCCCATATGTTTCGTAAATTTCCTTGGATTAAAGGTGTCGAAATTTATCTTTCTCTTTATATATCAATACTTGGGAAGTTGTTCAATTTTATTTGCTGAAATAAACATAATAAACTCTTCCCTACTCATCCTAGTATTACCACATAGAGTAGGGTGCTATGCATACTCATGACTTAAAACCTTTCCATTACACGGATACAAACATGGGGTGATGCGTCACGAATGCACCCATGAACTTTATCAGTCTAAATCAGCGGAGTAGTGTGTCGAGAAACAGTTCCTACCTTTTTTGCTTTTCATTGTTTATCTTCTTCTTCTTCTTATTTCTTTCTTGTATTTTTTTTTTTTTTGTGAAATTGAATCATTTTCCCGGATCAATTTATAAAAGGAAAGATATATCCCAACACCTTTAATCTTAAGGAATTTATATAAAACCTATCAAGTAAGCTATTTATACAAGGGACTTCTTTCATTTAATATGGGATTAGTCGAAATTATTCAAAATATTACAAAGTGTTCTTGGAAAATTTTCAAAGTTTGCCCAAATTTCTTTCAAACTTCATTCCGCAAACAACTTTCATAATTTTCTATTAACGGATTGCTTCATTTTGTTTTCTTAGATTCAATTCTTTCTATTGCTTTTAGAAATGTGGTAAAATGAACTCAGGAATTTAAAAGGGAGCAAAGGATAGAGTAGTACTCACAATTTTTCATTGCCCGACAGATTCAATGTGTTCTCCTCTTGACCCCTTATTTCTCTTACGTGGTCGAATAAGGTTGCAGCATGTTGGCTTAGTACAGGGGCAGGAGTGTTCCTGAATGCCCCAGGGTGTTCTTGCGGTGTGTTTTTTTTTGTTTTTTGTTTTTAATTGAACTTTCTGAGTTTTCTTCAATCGAGTTCTAAGCGATCGAATAGTTTTGTCTGGTTCGAATTCTCTCTTAAACTTTTTGAGCTTCTTCAATCGGGTTCTAAGCGACCTGTATATGATGCTGAAATTTCAGCACCTGAAATTAAAACAATCATAGATTTTGACTCGTAACTCCGTTTTGAGTGTATGACCACTTTTCGAAAAGCTTGCGAGAAGATCTACAATCTAAGCTAGAGACACAGGCACACAGTCCGTGCACCCATGCATACGGACCGTGCATGGCATTTCCAGAAATATAAACCAAAGAAGAAAATAGATGCCAGTTGGGGAAAGTCGTAAGGAGGATGATAAAAGCGGATTCTTGGCACAGAGAGGGGCATTGGAGCAGAGAAGCAACTTAGGGTTAAGAGAAGACGGCTAGGCTTGGAGAGGAAGAAGAGAGGAGGAAAACGAGAGTTTTGCGACGAATCTTCATTGTTCTTCGAGTTTTTCTATGAACTCATTATCTTTATTTGTTTTATTTGCTTTTTAATCATGTTAGACTAGATTCTTTAGTTTCTAGGATTATGATGTAGTCGAATGTTTTGTTTTGCTTAGTTATTGGATTTTTGTGTTGAAATTTGTGTTTGCTTGATTGTGTTTGATTTTAATTGCTTAGTCTAAGTTGTTTGATTTTTATTGGTTTACCACTAGATGCATGATCACATCTAGAAGGTACTTTGGCCCTTATAATCTCTCAACCAAACAAGTACATGAGGTAGGATTAGTGATCCGAAAGGTGAAACCAAGTAGTAGCCGACAGGTGAACATTTCCTCATATCGACGGAATGAGTTACCTTTAGTATACCAAACAAGCAACTAGGTAATTCGGACCAACATACGACAATTGAGGTCTGGAACCCGACGAGGGCACATACAATTTCATACCAAGTTAATGAACCAACAAACGATAGTTGAGGTTTAGAAAATTAGGTCTGGTCAGTAGAACCCTACACAAAGGAACAACACAAAGAAACAGTAACTGCTGCATTAACTCGGGGTCCACACGGACTGTGTACGACAGTACCCGGCCCGTGTGGGACACTACACGGACCAGGCACCTCGAGACAGAACAGAGATGAAGTCATAACCCTGGAAACGCCTTTTTATTATTGATTAAAACCCAGTTAATTTACTTCTTGCATTTAATCACTGTTATTTAGGATTATAAACACCAAACCCAACTTTGCAGAACTTTAGATTTAATTTAAAATAAGTAAAGTTCAGTAATTAACTTACCGTCCCTGTGATCGATACCCGATAATATACTACGCGATAGGATTTTATACTTGCAATCTGAACCGAAAGTGTATTTAAAGTTAAAAAGGTACAGTTTACTGTACTGAAACTTTGTACCATACCTTTTGGTGTAACAGGCACCACTATCTAAAATAATTTTATCAAATAAATATGAATTAATTGAGTTAGAACAATACCATAAGTGGAGCACTTTGTTTACCAAGCAACACACTTAGCTGCTGGAAAGATAGAGTCACTTGATCCTCTGATCCGCCTGAGGAGCTTTCTGACCCGCCAGTGCCTTTACCCCAATTATAGGATTCGGACCCATGTTGAGTCGAACCCGATAAGGTTTGACTTGGCGGACCCGTTATTCAGAAACCATATCCTTTTTCCCTTTTCTGAGTTGGACCCGTGTGAGAGACCGAGAAACCTTTTTTTCACCTTCTTGTTCCCACTTCTACCTCTCTTCCTCTCTATCGCCTCTTCTGGCTTCTCCCTTTTCTGCCGCCCTATACTTTTTTGGTTTGAGATGTGGGTAGAGAAACTAGCACCGATCTTGGGTGTAGCCTTCCTTCTTGCAACTTGTACATCTCTCGGTTGAATTTGGGTGATTTTGAGGTTTTTGGAAACTAGAGTTTTGGGAGAAGCTCGAGTTTTTCATGGCAAAGCCATGGGTCTCATGTCCCTCCCCATTCCTGGTTTGTGGATCACCCATGGCCAGTCTACGGCTATCTTCTTATTGAATCATTTGGGTGAAGGCATAAGAGGGGAGATCGATTGTGAGCAAGGGTTGCGACCTTACGGCTTTGTAAATGGGGTTTAACCTCGAATGGTAATAAAAAATGTCATCTTCTTCGATTATTTTTTAAATTATTTATGGGTCTGTTGTTGGAGGTCGGTAACACAGAAGTTCGTCTTTTTTCTTTTTTAGGGCACCGAGATATTTAGTGTTGCTCATTGTTCCTTGCTGTATTTTTGGGATCTCTTGTTTCAAATGTAGACATGTGAGAAATTGTTTTGTTGGCCAAAATGTGCTTGAACTGCATCCCACAGTTCCTTGGTTGTTTCGGTTGCCATAAACAAATCTACGACAGCGGGTTCCATTGATCCCATGAGCTAAGTCATGACTCGATCATTCTTGTATTACCACTGTCTCATTGCTTTTGTTTCTTAGTCAGTTACCTCCATTTTGTTTGCTGGTTCGGGTTTTTTATCTCCCCTGTGATGAATTCTAGTAACTATCTATCGCTGAGAACTCGTTAACTCTCATTTCTGTCATGGAGCAGAACATTGGTGATTTTAGAAGAGTTAGTAGCTTCCATTGGTAGCTGCCCTTCTAATGACATCTTGTTGATGCTTGTTGTTGTTTGTGTTTTTCTGGTATTTTTGCTGGTACCGCCTAGCTTTGCTAGTTTGGGTGATACTTGTGCGGAATTCTGAGATCTATTGCTCTGATACCATGATAAGTTTAACAGAGAGTAACAAAAAGTCTGAGAAGATAAAAATTGTGCATTTGATTGATTATTTCTCTTACTATAAAGGCTTAATATGGCCGTTTGTACTATTTTTCAATTTATGGTAACGACAGTACACGTTACCGTTTTATTTCTTTCTATTTTTGATATTTAATCTAAACACTTGGATCTTAGATCAACGGTCGATGATGATGATTATGAGATCAATCTTCAACAAATATGAAGTTATCAATTAATGTGATTTCTTTGTATATAATTGGCGGAAGCTCAAGCATATATTATTTAATTACTAGATTATTTGGATTGTATTGTGCATATTAAAAGCTCCAAATAGTAAGGTGATTTACTTAATTAGAACAGGTGATACACTACATGTAGCTCTCGAATTTGAACTATTTTCTGAATTCTTATTCATTGGCCAAGTGCTTAGATTTTTGTGTATAGTTAACGATTATTTTACCAAATTTCTTGAATTTGTCCTTACCGATCCCAGATGAAAAATTCTAAGCAATGCGCAACGTACTATAAACTCAGCTTAGCATGGGATTGCCACTAATCCTACAGACCATGGGATCATGGGATTGCCACCGATCCTCTAGCGAGGTATGTGAAGTTTGTTCTCTCTTTAAAATATCTATTATCTTCTTGATTATATTGTTAATTTCACTTCTTATTTTTATCGTCTAGGGTTAAATTCTCAATTGTGTCACACAATGTTACATAATCTTGGTAACAATCTGTTCGATATGTACATACTCCCAGCCATATAATTAAGTCTCAACAACAATCTATTTTACACG